>JAOXYD010223470.1:0-18745 GCA_028565735.1 Pinacopodium congolense
GTCGTCCAAATTATGAAATGAGTTAAAGGCATTTAATCATTAATAGTCAAAATTAATCATATAACATTTCAAATTGTTAAAATAATTGAATTCAAATGAAAGTATAGACAATAAGAAGGATCAAAATCGAAAATTTTTTCCACAATTTATAGACTATGATGAAATTGATGATAAATTAAATTACTATTAGACAAACAACACTCAAGTGACTATGATGTTATCCCTCCCCTACACTTAAACCAAACATTATCCTTAATGTTTAATATAGAAAGTGAAAAGCATAATGTAGAAGAGTAAGAAAAGAAATACACCCGTTTAATATAGACTTAAAGATCCATTAGTGAATTTGCAAGAACTGAAATAATCAAAAGCAATAAACACAAATGATAATAAAAGAATGTTCCACTCATATAAATATGTAATCCAAATACAACCAAGGAGTCAAAGGACAAAATGTAGTTATCAGATCTGAAAAAAACACTTAAACAAAGGTCCAACACATTTATTAAAATGAAACCACACTTAAAAGGCAATCAAACCTTAAATTAAAGTCCTAACACACAAAATAAAAAAAAGATTACACATAATTACCTACCTAACGAGGATAGTTCCTAGTTCAATAAGGATTAAAAAGTGAAAGAGTCTCAGAAAACTCCTCAACTGAACTAGGCACATACAACTTCACTATTTCCCCATTAACCTTGAAAGATGAGTGACCATTGCTAACTTCAATTGCTCCAAATGGATAAAATTTGGTCACATCATAAGGGCCTGTCCATCTTGATCTTAACTTACCTAAAAACAACTTCAATCTCGAATTATACACCAAGACTTTATCACCAACTTTGAATTATTTTTAAATGATATGCTTATCATGCCACTTTTTAATTCATTTCTTATACAATTTCGAGTTATCATAAGCTTCGAAAAGAAACTCATCCAACTTATTCAATTGCAAAATCCAGTTTTCTTTGAGCTAAAATTCAGAAAATTGATAGTCTAATAGGCATGATGTTTCAACTCAAAAAGCAAATGACAAACCTTACCATACACCAACTTGTAAGGAGACATTCCAATAGGCATCTTATAGGCAGTTCGATATGCCCACAGTGCCTCATCCAACTTCGTTGACCAATCTTTTCTTAAAGAGCTAATAGTCTTTTCCAAAATTTGCTTGATTTCTCGATTGGATATTTCAACTTGACCGCTAGTCTGAGGATGATAAAGTGTAGCAATTTTATGGGTAATACCATACTTGGATAATAGGGACTTGAATTACTTGTTACATAAATGTGTTTCCCCATTACGAATAATAGCTCTAAGTGTCTCAAATGGAGAGAATATGTTCTTCTTGAGAAAATGAACTACACATTTTTCATCATTCGTTGGAATAGCAACTGATTTAACTCATTTACTCACATAATCAACAGCCAATAAGATATATTAGTTAGAGTATGACGAAGGGAATAGTCCTATGAAATTAATACCCTAAAAATTAAAGATTTTACAAACTAAAATGTTGTTTAGTGGCATCTCATGCCTCTTTGATATATTTCTGACCTTTTGACAATTGTCATAAGATTTCCCATAATGAAATGCGTTCTTAAACAGTATAAGTTAATAGAAATCACACTCTAGCACCTTGTGTGCAGTCCTAGTAGGCCCAAAGTGTTCTCCAGTCTCCCTTAAATGACAACGACTTAGAATTGAAGACACTTTTTCAGTAGGAACACATCTTCGATTTATTCCAATGGCATATATTTTGTAAATATAAGGGTTGTACCAAAGATAGTGCTTAACCTCATAAAAGAACTTCTTCTTTTGTTGGTACGAAAAATCAAGAGGGATTAAATCACCAGTTAAGTAGTTCACTATGTCCATATACCATGGTAAAGTAAGTGTGACTAGTAAATGTTCTTCAGAAAAACACCTCCTTTATGTCATGATTTTCTCCTTTGTTTATCACTTTTTCATTCAGACTAGATAAGTAATCTGTTACAAAATTTTCTTTACCTTTTTTATCTCTGATTTCGATATCGAACTCCTTCAAAAGGGGAACCTATCGAATCAATTGTGGCTTAGTATTGCTCTGTATAGACTATCACCTTTGAAAAAATCAAATAGGATCAAAACTTGTCAATTGCAAATACCACAGCTAACACCTCCTTTTCAGTGGTAGTGTAATTTTTCTGAGCAATATTTAAAGTGCGACTTGCGTAATATATTAGATAGAAAAGTTTTCCATGCCTCTGTCTAAGTGTTGCACCAACTGCAAAGTCACTCGCATAACATCTTAACTTAAAAGGAAGAGACCAATAAGGTGATATCAAAACTGGTGAACTGATAAGGTTTTCTTTCAAAAATTGAAAAGAACACATATACTTATCATCAAAGTTAAAGATTGTGTCCTTGGTCAAAAGCTCAGTAAGGGGTTTTGCTATCTAAAAAAAATCCTTGATAAAGCATCTATAAAATCCAGCATGTTCAAGAAAACTCATAATTACTTTAATTGGATTTGGTGGTGGAAGTTAAGCGATTACTTCTACTTTAGCTGGATCAACTTCAATGTCCTTACTTGAAATCTTATATCCTAACACTATACATTCTTGCACTAAAAAATGACATTTTTTTCAATTCAAAACCAAGTTGGTTTCTTCACATTTCCTTAACACTTTCTCCAAATTCTTCAAGCATGCATCGAAGGATATACCAAATACAGAAAAATCATCCATGAATACTTCAATGTAATACTCAATTATATTTACAAAAATTGCTATCATATAGCGCTGAAAATTAGTAGGAGCATTATACAAGTCAAAAAGCATGCGTCGATATGTAAAGATGTCATATGGACACGTAAATGTCGTCTTTTCCAAGTCCCTAGGGGTAACAGGAATTTGAAAATAGCCACTGTATCCATCTAAAGTATAATGAAAACTATATCTAGGTAACCTTTGAATGACTTGATTGATGAAGGGTAAAGGAAAGTGGTCATTTCTTATGATGTCATTCAATTTACGATAATTAATGCACATACGCCAACTAGTTACTTTCCTTGTGACAATAAGTTCATCTTGCTCATTCTTCGTGACAGTAGTTCCTCCTTTCTTTGGCACTATTGAATTAGACTAACCCACGTGGAGTCAGATATAGGAAAGATAATGACAGCATCAAGAAGCTTAACTACTTCATTCTTCACCACTTCCTTCATGATTAATTTAAGTTTACACTAAAATTAAACCAAAGGTTTACTTCCTTCTTCAATGAATATTCAATTAGTACAAACGGAAAGACTTAATCCTTTAATATTTGCTAAGGTTTAGGCTATAACATTTTGATGCTCTCTAAGAACTCTCAATAATCGCTCCTTCATCATATCACTTAATGATGATGAAATGATAACAGATAATTGTGATGGAGACCGTAAAAATGCATACTTCAAATTTGAGGGGAGGAGCTTTAGTTTAAAAGTTGGTGGTTCTTCAACAGAGGGTTTTGAAAGGGATTGAATGGGCCTATTTAAAGGATCAAACTTTCTAGATTGAATCTAACTCAGTGTCTATTTTCTAACTTTTAACCTTTCCACAACTTCTTCAACTTCCTCTTCCTCGACTTCTTTAAAACATGAATGGACTAAAGCCTTCTGCAATGGATATGAACAAAGATACTCAAATGGATTACTTGGAGTATCATGAACATCAATGAAGTTGCATTAATCTAAGGTGGAAGGATGCTTCATTTCTCAAAAAACATTGAACTCAATCTCTTCATTTTGAAGTCTGACAATGAGTTTTTCACCATGTACATCAATCAATTCCCTAGCAGTAGCCACGAATGGTCATCCTAAAATGATATGTACTCTGTTTTTCTCTTCCATCTCCAAGATAAGGAAATCAACAGGGAATATGAATTTATCAACCTTAACCAAAACATCTTTGATGATTTCTCTTGGATAAATGACTGATTTATCAACTAGTTATAGTGAGGCTGTTATAGGTTTAGACTTCTCTAATCCTAAATTCTTGAAGATTGATAAGGGCATTAAATTAATACTTGCTCCAAGATCCATCAAAGCCCTATCAATTTGTAAGCTATCAATTGTACAAGAAATGTTAAAACTACCAGGATCTGTGAGCTTTAGAGGTAACTTCTTCAAAAGGATAGCATAACACTCTTCATTAAGCTTTACAGTCTCACACTCCTCTAACTTTCTCTTCTTGGATAGGATTTCTTTAAAAACTTTTGTATAAGAAGGCATTTGAGCAATTGTCTCAGCAAATGGGATATTGATATGAAGTTTCTTGAACATCTTTATAAATTTTCCAAATTGCTTGTTTAAGTGTGTATTCTTTATCCTTTGAGGCTATGGTATCCTAGGTTTGTAAGGTTGTACATTTGGATCAGTAAATAACCTAGTTGGTTTATCTGAACTTGGTACCCTCATCATCCATTTCTTTCTTTTTTTCTTCTTTTTTAACTCTCTCTCTTCTATCATGACTTCTTGTTTTCTCATTTTCTTCACTCTCCACCATCATTTGCTTACCCTTCTCTTCTTCCTTCTTTCTTTCATTCTCAACCTCTTTTCCACTTCTTAAATTAATCACCTTGGCATGCTCTCTAGGATTAGTTTTAGTTGTGCTATGAAGCTTACCAGGTAACCTTTCCTATAAGAGTTGAGAGCAATCTATCCAACCTGAGTCTCTAAATTCTTAATTGACACATCATGATTTTACATTCTAAACTCATAGGATTGGATATACTTAAGAAATGTTTCTTCAAAATTAGGTGCTTCTCTTAGAGGTTGGTTAGCTTTAAAGTCAAGTGGAAGTGCTCCTTGAGGATTAGCTTGAATTTGTTGAGGTGGTTACAAATAGTTTTGATGGTTACTCCATGAAAAGTTAGGATGGTTCCTTTAATCAAGATTATAAATGATTGAAAAACGGTTGCCTTTTTGCCTATTGAAATTACTTATAAATTGGGCTTGGTTTAGTTCTCGGGTAAAAGGGCTTCTTTCTTGACACTTTAATGATGTGTGAGAAGTACTATCACAACTTTCATATTCCAACTTATGAGAACTACTATTAGCACCCGTTATCAAACTATCAAACTTCTTATTCAGTACTTCCAATTGAGCTACAAGAGCTATTGTGTCATTAATTACATAAACACCATGCGGCTTTTTTGGATGGCATTCTGAATTATACTGAAAATTGTTTGTAGCCATATCCTCAATCATATTGTAAGCTTTAGTCGCAGTCTTGTACATTAGGTTGCCTCTAGCTGCAGCATCAATGTTGCTACGAGTCGAAGGTGTCAATCCAGTGTAAAAGATATCGACTTACTACCACGTGTTAAATCCATGACTTGCATACTTTGCAAGCACCTCTCTAAACCTCTCCCATGCCTCTTATAGACTTTCATTTTCATACTACATGAATAAAATGATCTCAATTTTCATTTTTACTATCTAAGCAGTTGGAAAAAATTTAGTAATGAACAATTTCATTAATTCATCCCATATAGTAATGGAGCCAGATTGAAGTGCTGACAACCAAACTTTCACCTTGTCCCTAACATACAAAGGTAAAAGTCTAAGTCTAATTGTATCATCAGAGACCTATTGCTCTTAAAAAGATTACAAATGTCAAAAATTTTTTACAAATGTTCATTGGGATCTTCTAAAGTTGAACCTCTAAATTGTGAGGGCCTAACCATTAAGATGATACTATGTGGAATTTTAAAGTTATTAGCATTAACTTTGGCCCACAATATGCTAGCCACAAGTTTATCTTTGTTCCCTAAAGCTAAATCAATCATGGTTAGTTCTTTATTTTTTACTTGAGGTCCTACAACTACACGTTCCTTAGAGTCTATTTCTACAGGTTTTGATTTTGTGTCACTCGAAATTCCTACTTCTAAAGGATCAAACGTGGTTACGCGAGCTTCTTTCTTTTTCTTTCTTAAAGTGCACTGGAGTTTTTGATCGAAGTCTATTAGCTCAGGATTGCATCCTTGAGTATGCATACAAATTTAAATAAAATATTAAATGAAAGCAAATAAACAAACAAAACAAATAAACTAAGAAAAAATAAACAAAAGCACACTACGTAAAATAAATAGAAAATAAATGTAGAAAAATTCAGAAAAATTATAAAAACAAAATTTTAAAAGTCCTAAAGTGATTGACACTAATTTTTGTACTCGGCAACAGCGCCAAAAACTTATTGCGTTAGTTAGGTAACTTATAAACTTTTACCAATTTTAAAACTTTTTTTTAAAAATCAACGGAATTAAGGAAAGTGTACTTATCACAAAAGTAGTACAATTGAGTAAATTTAAAACTCCATATGTCGATCTCACGGGGAAAATAGCTTAACTATTAGGTTGATTATATTACAATTATTTAGGAAAATCCAAAAAATTTGATTAAAAACTTAAAATTACTAAACTAGTCTAACTTAGCTTAAACACTTCGAAAATGATTTGTAATTAATTATGAACTTCTAAAAAATTACCAAATATGTAAATTAGCTAAGGATTAGGTGATTGATGAATTAATTGAGCTTTAAACACATTTAAGGGCTAGTTAAAATTCTTTCACAAAATCAAAATAAATCTATGGTTAAGACTTTGCCTTTTCTCCATTAAATCTTATTTAAAGTTTGGTTATGCTTCAAATAAAGTAAATGGACTTTAATTTCATGAAGATGCATTCTAAAACATTAATCTCATATCTCTAAATTTCACAAAAAAAATCTAGATTTGGTCATGTAAGGATTAATTCGTGTTGTTTATTGATTTTTCTAACAATTTAAGATGATTTCTCAAGCTTAACTTATTTTAAACTCTAATCCTAGGTGACCAGCACAAAATCAGATCATTTAATCCTTCAATAAGCAAAAATTAGACCGTATAACATGTCTTTAAACTCTCTTAAGTCATACAAACATCAATCCTAGGCAATAAATATGATTTAGCACATATTGATCAAAACATAAAAGTTATACATTTTACACAACATGCTTTGATAGATCTATAAAAATAGGTTGAAATAATAAGTTTAAAGTTTACAAAACAGGTTTGTAAGACTTCTGGACACGTATTGTAACTCCTAACTTGATCTGGAATGCAGCATAGCCTCTGAATCGATTCAAACTTGCAGAAAAATCAAAGAATATACAATGATATAAGAATAAGTACAAGTACTTTTATTAATCCAAAAAATGGAACAAAATAAGTGGTAATCTTAGTTTAGAAACCCCCTTAAATGATTCTTGAACTCATATATGAGTCGTAACAGTAAGATCCAATGTTTAGAAGCTTAGAAAAATAAAAAGCGTAAATAAAGTTTTTGAAGTTAAAGACTAAGTGAAAGATTAGACTATGTAAAGAGAAGGAAGAATTCTCTTCTTCCATGATAAATCTAATTTTTCCTCCTTAATGCATGTTATCTTTCGTGTTCTTGCTTGTTTTAAGGACTTCAAGACCCCCACTTGGTGCCAGTAGACAAGTAAATTAATTGGAGACACACCACAGCTGCAATCTTAGAGATTTGGAGTAGATATTGTTGACCGATCCTTTAACGACGGGTTGCATCAAATGACAACGACAGACTTAAAGATGTCATTAATGGTTGAAATTTGTCTTTATTAATGGCCTCTTGTTCATCCTTCATCGTGACCCTGGCAGGGTGCTGTAGATGGACTAAAATGAGGCGTTGTCTTCTCATTTTTGCTCTAATCTCCACCTTCAAACTTCATCCTGCAAATTAAGCATAATAACACATAAATTTAACAATTAAGCACTGAATTAAGGATCATAATTCAATAAATTAACCATTAAAACTTAATCAATTTGACCCCTAACAAGGAATTAGTATAGGTGCAAGTACATTGATAGGTTTATATAGAGGTGGGAGTGGTTTGAGCATTGGTAAAGCACATACTTCTCTGAACCAAACTCAAATTAGAGTTTGACATATAGTTAAAGAGGAGGCATCGGTCGTTAATAACGAGATGTCAACTATGATTTCCTTATTTAATGTTGAGGCTAATATTCTAATATATACAATTTTTACACATTCATACATTGCATCATATTTTTAATCTATAGTCTTAAGAGAGATTAGTTCTTTAGTATATGATTTGAGATTTCATTTTTCTAGTAAAGGAAAGTGTGTAGCAAGAAATATATGGAGAGTAAGTTTTACGAAGATTAAGTATTATTTACAAATCTTATTGTGATATATTTGAGAGGGTTTGACATAATAGTAGATACAGTAAGGTTGTAGTGGAGTGCTACATAGAGGTTGTGGTAATTGAGTTATCGGGTAACCCGAGGATAATGTTTATAAGGGAACAATGAGTATTACTAACTTGTGTCATTTTAGTTATGACATTAAGGTAGTTAATTCTAAAATAGTGTGAGTAATATTTGGCCCATGTCATAGATAAGAGGGAGGTAAGTCCTGATTTGGAAAAGATTCTTATAGTGAGAGAGTTTTACGAAGTATTTCTTAATGTTTTATCAGGTTTATCGTCTTAGTAAAAGGTGGATTTCATCATTGAGACATTGGCTTTTCCAATTTCTATGGCACCCTTTTAGATGATCTCAGTAGAATTATAAGAGTTAAAAAAATTAAAAGAGTTATTGGAAAAAGGGTTTATTAGACATAATACTTTACCATGTGGATCTTTAGTTTTATTTGTAAAGAAAAATGATAGCAATATGAAACTTTGCATTAATTACTGATAGTTGAATAGGGTCATAATAAGAATAAGTAACTACTACTAAAGATTAAGGGCTTGTTGTCTGAGTTGAGGGAAGCTATGATCTTTTCAAATATTAACATGAGGTTAAGGTATTGGTAGTAACAGATAGTAGAGCTAGACATTCCCAGCACTACCTTTCGTACTCGAAGTGGCCATTATGATTTTTTGATAATGCAATTTAAATTAACTAATACATCAGTAACATTCATTATATGAATGAATAAAATATTTCAGAAGTATTTGAATCAATTTGTCAATATGTTTATTTTGATATTTTGGTATATTCGAGGAGTAAGAAAGAGCATGAAGATCATTTAAAAATTATATTACAAATTCTTAAGGAAAATCAATTGTATACTAAGTTAAGTAAGTATGAGTTCTAAATTGATTTGGTAGTTTTTTGGGACATGTGACATCTCGAGAGGGTGGTGATACGAGATTCTTTAATAGTGAAGGTAATAATGGAATGATGGCCATAAAAGAGTGTGACTAACATTAGAAGTTTCTTAGGTCTAGATGAATATTATAGGAGATTTGCTGAGGGACTTTCACAGAGAGATAGTCCATTTACTAAACTGTTAAAAAATGAGTTGCTTGTCAATAAAGGAAGCAGTATTAGGAGAGTTTTCATGAATTAAAGAGGAGGTTGACCTCTAAATCTATTTTGGTATTAACATCAAGGAGTGGAGGATTTGAGATGTATACCAATACTTTACAATTAGGTTTAGAGTGTATATTAATGTAAAATAGGTAGGCGATCATCTATATTTTTTATTAATTAAGAATGCATAAGTTAAATTATCCAATACATAATTTAGAGTTAGCAACGATAGTATATTCATTGAAGATTTTAAGGCATTATCTGTATACGAAAACTTTTTCATTTCTGACTATTCATAAAATTCTTAAGTATATTTTGAATAAAAAGAAGTTGAATTTGAGACAAGGTGAATGTAGGTGCTAATAGAATTTCTAGTAAGGCATTTAACCTATTGGTAGGTTAAGGAAAAACATAATGCTCTAGTTAAGAAGTTAAGACATTTTGTGATACCATCATAAAAGTGGAAGAGAATACTCTAGATTTTTTAGTATTTTTCACTCCATCTTTATTGAAGCAATTAGAAGACTTAGAAGCAAGCACGATTCGATTTCTGTTATTGTTGATAGTTTAATCAAAATTTCTCACTTCTTACTAATGTAATAGACAGACTTATTGAATAAGTCTATAAAATTATACGTGGACTATATAATAAGGTTATATAATGTGCTAGTGTTTATTGTTTTAGATTGAAATCCACGTTACTTCTCGATTCTAGATGAGTTTATAATTATCTTTGGGTATAATGTTGAATATAAGTACAACTTTTCACTCCATGGACAGATAAACAATTTGAGCATATTATTCAAATACTAGAGAATATGATTAAGGAATGTGTGTTGAACTTTACAGGAGATTGGGATCGTTATTTACATTTGATGGAATTTGCTTACAATAATAATTATCACTCTAGTATTGTGATTCCACCTTTTGGAGCATTGTATCATAGATGATATGAAGATCTAATATGTTGGGACGCTAAGGATGCTAGATTACTAGAGGCACCAAAGTTGAATGGGAGGGAGATGGACTATAAGAGATAATAGGTTATAAAAAAATGTTAATTAGGTAAGAGATGGAGCATGATATTTTTACATTTCATTTAATTTTGAGAGATTTTATTTTAGTATAAGATTATTTTATTTATGGTAAAAATATTGGGATTTTTTAAGGTTTATTGCATAGATATTATAATGAGATGTTGTGAATTGAAAATAGATTTCATATAATCATGTGATGTATTTGTGCCATTTATGGATATATGATTTTGTGACATATATATACTAAATATGAGATGCATGAGAATGGATGTCATAAGCACATGGATATGGATGAATATGCGATGTGTGTATTTGCATGATGGAATTTATTTTTGGATTGAATGACAGTAAAATTGGAAAAGAAAATAGTAGAAAATTGGTTGCTTACCTAAGGTAGGATATATTCAATGATTATGGATATGTATTATGAGATTGTGGTTGATAACTGGGCACTTGTTCATGAGACAAGTGCCAGGGTATTCTAAGAATGAGAATACCTTGTGCGTTATTTGCTAGATGTTGGATTGGTGATGAGATATTCTAGGAGTTAGGGATATTTTATACGTTATTTGCTATGCTTCTATCCATAGATAAATACCGAGGCATTTCAAGAGTAGGGAATGTCCTATGCATTATTCATTAAGCATTGAGGTATTAAACATAGTATGAACCCTAATCTTAAACCTAATTAAAATAATAACTTCTACAACTACAAAGCATAAAAAATAACTTCCCATAATAGTTAAAGATAAACATAGTAAAACAACAGTAGGGTCAGGGAACAATGACGCCGTTATAAGTTTTCATTGTTCTTTTGTATTATTCCTTGTCCCCTATGGAAATTTCTGGAAAGCATAAAGGCGTTGTTGTGTGGTATCTTTTTACTCTTCTATATTTTTCCTGCGAGAGTAGCTTTACGAACCAACAATGGCAATTATCCTATAAGTCATAACAACACTGTTTTGGGTTGTTGTTTAACTTCTATAATACATAAGTTTTGTTTTGGCTTTTGATGCTTTAAAGGATCCATAAATCTCATAGAAATCTCTTCCACATTAGTCTCCTTCACTTACAAAGAACTCGACCTCGAGTTTTGGTAAAAATCTCTAAGCTTACAATTAAACAAATAAAGTGAAATATCAACAACATTGAAGGTAAAGTTAATATTACTCATCTATAAAGGCAGTTGAATTATATAAACATTATTGTTGACTTTTAGTGATCTTGAATGATTCACATTTCCTTACTTCAATTTATAATGTCCTCCAACAATTATATTTTTATTCAAGAACACCATAACCTCATCTCTAACTTCAAATACTTGAGTTCTTTTACGATGATCAATGTTAGCCTTATACTTTGCATTGGCCTTTTCAACCTTTTCTTTTGTACTTGAATTTCTTGTACCTCTTTAGCTAACTTTTTAGTATTGAAATTAGTATCTTTAGGCAATTTAATAAGATAAAGTGAGTGATTAGGTACTTTATTATAAACTAAAAAAAATGGAAAATGACTGATAGAATGCTGAATAACACTGTTGTAGGTAAAACAAAGGTAGGATCGATGAATAATGGCATTGTTATAAGTTTTCTTTGTCCTTTTACTATATTCCTTATCCACAACAACGATTCTTGGAAAAGTACAACAACACCATTGTATGGTGCCATTTTTCTTCTCTACCACCTGGTTTTAAGGTTAGCTTCATGAACCAATAATGATAGCTATCTCATGAGCCATAATCGCATCATTTTGGGTCATCGATTAGCTTCTGAAACACACGAATTGAATTCTAATTAGACTTCTGACACTTATAAATGATCCATAAATCTCATAACGAGCTCATCTGCATCACTTTGTCATTATTATTGGACTCATTGAAATCTTATAGGTTCACATTTGCCTTCTAGCTATCATTTTTTCATGATTTTAATTTTTTTCAAAATACAAAATTTTATTTAGTTGTTAACGTGAACATAATTATACTTTTAAGGTTACTAAATAAGGATAAAACACCAATAATAATTACAAATAGCTTAATTTTTATTAATTAAATTGAATAGTTAATTTACTCAAGTCGTTAAGCAAAACTAGAATGGTGGCATATTAAATATCTCAAGCATTTTGAACTCTATAAGGTAGACCTATGCTCTTCAATATAACTTTGAAGACCTCTCTGATTCATAACAAGGAATGCTACATAATTAAGGCCATGTTCCTACTTTTATTTTTGAATATCCATAAATTCCTTTCTCTCTAAATGGCATAGGTACTATAGTAGCATGCCACTTTAAAAGCAGACTCATTAGCAACAAACTGTGAAGGGAAGCAACCCAAATCAAGATTTTGTTCCAGTCTTGTTCTGGGCATTAAATGGAGAATATAGGTTGTATTTTAACTTAGAAATAATTAGAAAAACTACAACTAAAAAAATAGATGGTTGGTTGATTTAGTTTCCACAAGTAGAATATGGGAGTTTTGGCATTAATTGTCGCCCATCTAAGTTTGTCTATGGTAGCCAACCTATTCTTACAAGAAAGCAAAATAATGGAAGAAACCTTAGGAGGATTTAGCTTTACTTCAAACTAGCTTAAACCATGGAACAAGATGAGAGTTTCTAGTAAATGATTCCTGCAAGAGTTGTTTAAAATAAATACTAAAGTGGTGAAATAACCATATATCCTTATCCTTCAGTAGTTGGTTAGGAAGATAATTAGGAAGATTGTCTTTTGTCTCTAAATAAATGCTTCCATTCATTGTTGCTAATAAGAAATTATACCTTAACAATAGAAGGGATTAAATGTCTAAGGTTGAAAACTTTTGGTATAAGATTAAGAGGAACTAGCTTAGTCCAATTGTCAAATCAAACCGAAGTCTTTTTACCATTATCAATCCGGCTCATGAATGCATTATGGACATAACTCCTCAATTTGAACATTTGTTGGAGAGACCAAGAGGCGCCTGTTTTATCTTTACATTCTTGAAAGCTCAATCCGAAAATCCATCCATCTCGCTTGCAGAGCTTCTTAATCTTTTAGAAGCCTCCAAATCCTCTTAACAAGACTTGTCCAATAATAAAGTCTTCCTTTTATTGCTCCCTTACTCTTTCAATAGGCTTAGAGGAACAACCGTGTACTTCTTTTAATTATCGAGTACTACAGTTGATTTTTAATTGTTCAGCACTTCATTTGGGTGTGGACTGGGGCCGATGCTCATCTATAAACGTATTAACGATGAAGGTTTACTCCGTTGACAAGTGAACTTAGGCCCACTCGTTAAAATTACGATTTTTTTTTCTCTTTTCATATCAAAATCCAAAGCCCCACAAGATTTTATAAGATCTATATCACTACCAAAGAAGGATCTTCATGAATCACGTCATTATCGCTATCATAGTACCTTAGGAGTTGTACGGATTGAATGAAAGACGTAGAAACCAACTTAATGGTATTCTTCATTCTTCTTAGCCATAGATATGTGGTTAAATTCATCCAGCTAGTCCTTTTGAATGTTTCTTGGTTATCTACCTACTTACTCATTATATTGTCTTCTCTTTCTTTCTGTGGTACTTCCATTTTGACATCGTTTGTATTTCCCGCAAGTTCATATCAATTGAGTAGAACTAGACGTTTTGTTACATGCTAATTTGTATCTTTGTTCCAAATATATATATATATATATATGAAATGAGAAATGTCAAATGTTAAAATCTAACTATTGTTAGCCTAAAGAGCTACAGGATCACTTTTTTTTTTCAGTTAAACACCATAACATTATACTTTATCTAAGTAAATGTACATATCGTATACTTTTTCTCCGAACATAAACTGAACATAATTTTACCGATAAAATAATGTCTAATAATACAAACCATTTGATAATAGGGCTCAATCCCCGAAACTAAGTGAAAACCAGAAAATCTGATTTAAACTAAAGTTGATGGAAATCATGTTATAAAGAGACAAGTCTAGACATATAAAGAGTAAAACAAATTTCAAGTCATATGAAAAGGTTTAACGCTGATGCCACTTAACATGGAGTTGCTTCATAGCTCAATACCATATTGAAAACAAAATGACTAAAAAAGAAACTTAAGATTTTCCGGAGACATTTGAAAAAAGCCAGATTCAAAAGTTCAATGTCTGTTTATGTAGAATTTCTGACCCCTCTTACGACTCATAAATCCAATCGTATTATTTGTCGTTAACAAGTAGTTATTTTCCAGACTTTTAAAAAAAGTACTTATTTTCCAGAGACATTAGCCTTAAAATCAATTATTACATTGTCCTAATCAATTAAATGAAGCATATAAACGACTACTGATGGTCAATATTTTGAATTCATACTGTCTTAGGAAGGAACTACTCTACTTTCAGAACAGACTCAAATTGTGCCTGCATCATCTTTCAAAAAAAAAAACAAAAAGTGTACCTGCATCATCAGTTGAGCTGCTGATTGATGTAAACTGCTTTTTTTCCCCAATAAGCGGTAAAGTGAAATTATTAACGTGGATGCACTAGTGATGATAAGACCCAATATCTTAGGAACTAAGTCTATCTATCACCACACAATTTCATAAGTTGAATATCACTTAACCCGCTGTCCTATAAAAATCTGGTCAGAATTGGATCTGTCGCTATTTCCAAAATAAAGCCGCCGCTGTTTTGGTCGGAGGTTGGCAGAATCAGATCGTAGCAAACACCAGATTGATTTATTGATTTTTAGAAATAGTGAATTTCAACCCTATGGGCTTTAGAAATGATGTGATTTATAGTTCTGGTTGATTTTGTTTGCAAGTACAAGCACTCTACTTAGTGAGGTGGCAGCTTTTTTGAGATTATGTTTTATTATACCATCTCCTATGTTACTATTGTGATGGTTATTTTAATATAATTATTTTTTATTGCATTTGTTGTAAAAAAGTATAGGTTTAGAAGGCATCGAATTTCGTATTAAAAAATTGAAAGTGCAATTATTTGGAGAATTTGAAATAAAAGATTTGAAATCAACAAATAAAGTTCTATATATGTAAATCCGCCGAAACTAAAATAATAGAAAGATTCGACTTTTTCAAAAGAATTATTTAAAGAAGATTGTTTCAACATATAAAATTATAAGAACATATAAGATTATAAGCTAATTTCTACTCTACTTCCCATCAATTTCAATATATCTTTAAATAATAATCTTAAGAATAAAAAAAGATGAAAATATTTCGAATATTGTATATATTAACAGTGAGAATTTAATATTTATTATGATTTGTAAAAGATCAGATATTACATATGCAGTAAGAGTGGCTAGTTGATATATAGTGAATCATAATCAAGAGTATAATGCTGTTAAGAAGAATTTAAGATATGTTAACGGAATATCAGATGTTGCATTATATTATGGTAATTAGACTTTATTGTTAGAGAATATGCTAGTAGATTTGTTTTTATCAAGATCACTTTCATGATTAGTATCACCATATTTGCGGACAATAAAGTCTAATTTCCATAACATGTTGATCATGAAAGTGATCTTAATAAAAACAAATCTACTATAAAATATGCGTTCACACTTATTAGACTAGTTATGAGTTGAATTTTAAAATTGTAGTTAATTGTAATTATATCAACAACAGAAATAAAATATGTAGTGGTAATATAAGCTAGTAAATAAGTCATGTGATTAAAGATTGTATTGGAAGAATTTATATACAAATAAGAGAACATTGTTTTGTATTATGATAACTATAGTGCTTTACATCTTACAAAGAATCTAGTATTTCTTTTAAAAATAAAATACATTTGAGTTTAATATCATTTCGTTCACGAGAAAGTAAAAGAAGGCACGGTAAACGTGCAAAAAAATTATGCTATGAACAATTTGATTGATTTTATAACAATGACAATTAATATGACAAGTTTACTGGTGTTGTTTTTCTTGTGACCTAACAAATAAAGTAAGTAACATGAAACGGTAAGGTACAAAAAAATAGTTTGAAGATATAATTGAATCTCCATAAAATCTCCAAATGAGAGGATTGTCAAAAAAATATAAATTTGATAAGTATCGAATTCAATACCTACCATCACCTAATAAATAAATAATAATAATTGGCCATAAACGTAAAGAAGTATAAGGGTGAAGGTAAGATAGACAGAAAAGAGAGAAAAGAGAGTAAATAAATTACTAGGTGTATAAATTATGGGTGTAGTTTTTCTTTATAATTCTTAATTTTCTCAATAGTAAAATTCTTCTATTCTTACCTATGATTTTTACTCTAATTTATTTAAAAATATTCTATATAAAAGTTTGTATATCAATTTTATCTTTATTATTTTTAATTTTCATTTAACTCTGCCCTATTCTATCCAATCCAATTTCCTCATCATTTGTGTTGTTTTTTTATATCATTTAAGAGATTAATTGTTTACGTCTAGTTACTAGGAAGAGACCATCGATTTAATTTATTAAAAATATTCTATTATTTTATTTATTTATAAGTGCATATTTATTGTTCAAGAACTATGGAAATTTGAACTAATTATGAATTTATTTATATTATTTTCTGTGAATATCTGCATATTTTTACTAACTAATAAAATTGATACGAAATATATGCATTTTATTAACCGGTTAAATTTCTTCTTTAGATATATGTTACTTTTAAAGTTTGTATGCTAATCTTATATTGACTGAGCTTAAGCGGCGACACTTAAGCTTAAACTAATTTATGTTACTTATAAAGTTTGTGCTTATCCTATATTGACTTGAGAAAAAAAATTTAGTTTTGACTTGAAAAAAAATAGTTCTGACTTAAACTTTCTTATCTTTAATTAGATATAAATACTTGAAATAATAAAAATGAATTGATAATTAAGAAGTTCATATATATTAATGGAAAAGATAAAGATGGCAATTGATCAAACAATTTAACAAAAGTATTAAACATGGGAATGTAATATATATTTAAAATTTTCATTTAAGAGTTTTCAATAATTTTTATTTTGTTCTTTCTAAATTGTATTCAATATAATATGTCAAATACTATTTGTAAATGTATTTCATGAAATCAAATTGATGTATTATTATTTCTAAGCATGTTATAGTATTTTATTTTAAATATTTTTTAAATTAAAATTAAACACTTTTTCAATATAAAATACGTGCCATCACAGGTATGACCCATATTAATTGACTATAAAATGGTTTTGCATGATAATTTATTTTTTTCTGTGATAATTAATAATTTTAACTTTCACCAAACGCTTTTTTAACTTTTTATTATTGTATAGCAGATAAATTATCAAAAATTATGTTATTGGTCAAATTTAATTACAATATATGAAATGAATTTTGGTTGTATAATAGCAACACAATAATCTTTGTGTATGTTTGTGTGTGTGTTTTTTAACAATTGATATTATTTTAGTAGCAAATGGTACGTTGTTTTGAGTAATTAATTAATACATCAAAATTTCATATTATTCTATAAATTTTTTAAAAATTTTAAAAATAAAATTAATGATAATTGTATATAAAATCATGACCAGAAATTAGTGAAAATAAAAATTCTCATTTTATTATCATAAACAAAGTATTAAAAATTAATTACGATTAAAACTTACAAAAAAATTATTAAATTATTACATGTTAATGAGACCTCAAGGTGCAACAAGAAATTTAATCGATTTTTTTCAAAAAAAACTTAATCGAGTAAAAAAAAAAAAAGGAGAGGTAGAAAGTAGAAAGTATAGAGTAAGGTAAAAGGTATAATTTTCCCCATAACGTTTTTAAAAAGGTTTAAATTACCTTCAAACATTTTTAAATGTATCACTTTACCCCTTAACGTTTATAAAATGATGCATTTTACTTCTTAATATTTATAAAATGGTGTAAATTACCTTTTTAATACTAATTTCATTAAAATTTTACTAATTACTTGCTTAATAATTAGCTAATAGTTTATGTATAGAATATTGAAAAAATTAACATTTATCTAATAAGATCTTAATGAAATTACTATTAAGGAGGTAAAGTATACTATTTTATAAACGTTAGGGGCTAATATATACCATTTTATAACATTAGAGAATAAATTATACTATTTTACAAATGTTAAGAGATAAAGTGATACTTTTAAAATTATTAAAAATTAAATTAAATTATTTATTAAATTTTAAATTACAAATTATACATGTTACCTATAGAGTAATTGTGGGATGAAGTATGAGGCAATTTGGGCCACAAAAAGCGACGGTAGAAAGTCCATGGGAGAATAAGCGGTGTAAGAAATCTGCTCTGACAAGAGATTCTGTTGAATAACATTATTTATGGAGTTGTTTATT
>JAOXYD010223480.1:0-18744 GCA_028565735.1 Pinacopodium congolense
GGTCTGACCTGAATATTATTGGAAATCTTAGGGTTTAAATGACCCTTTTACCAAATAATAAGCATATAAATCTGCAATTGTAACTAGCCTGCATACCGTCTAGCAAATATTCCGGAGCTACATAACCAACAGTGCCTGACAACTTGAGTTTGTTCTTTTTATGGAAGCTAACCGCCACTGCAAGGCCAAAATCTGAGAGCTAAATCCAGATAAATAAACTTGTAAGCTTGATGGAAATAACAACAGAAAAAGATGATATATTCTAACACAACCCCGAAGCAACTACGGCAAAATGTGAGAGACCAACCAAATTTTATACTTTTTTTACCTTTGCATTGAACGTGGAATCCAGAAGTATATTAGATGATTTCAGATCTCTATGGATCACTGCTGGCTTGCAGTATTCGTGCAGATATTCTAATGCCCTGGTCAAAGGCGAAACATTTAAAAACGATCGTTGGCCAGCAGAAGAATACATATATGTAAATGTGCGCAAACAACATTACCTTGCTATGTCAAGAGCAATTTTCAACCGCATGTGCCAATTTAACATAGATCCACGAGAAGGTCCTAAAAAGAAGAAGAATCTCAAGAGATGCTTTTTCCATAAATTATCCGCTAGGGGTCAACTTTCGTGCCAAGTTAGTTGGGAAAGATTTATTTTTAAAAAATGAAAAAAGATGTTTTACCATGCAATAGCTCTTCCAGGGACCCATTCTGCATTAATTCATAGATAATAAACCCTGTATCTTCATGCACACTATAGCCCACTAGAGAAATTATATTGGGATGATTGATTTTGCTCAACAAACCCACTTCGTTCTGCGATTCAAGCTTTGACTAAGAAACCACAATAGTAAATGACCAAAAAGAATAGCAGATCTTCAAAAGAAGCATTACCTCAAATTCTCTCTGCGCATCCTCGGTTACGCATCCTAATTTCTTGACTGCAACTAGCAGGTCATCTTCCAACAAGGCCTCGTAAACAAGTCCAAACCCACCTCTGCCCAATAATCTGTCGTCTCCAAAATTGCTTGTGCCTTTCTCTATTCTCTTGTAATCAATTAATGAGACACTTCTCCTCTTATTAACCATCTTTAGAGAACCAAACTTACCCAAGAATGGCGTCAATGGAACCCCTTTCTCTACTTCTTCATCAAGGAAGCCAAATTTTGGCATTAAAACCACAATAAAGAATTGAACAGAGATGACAACCAACAGAAGCTTTCGAGGTACCTGAGCACTGATGACGTTTCCTTTTGTGGTGGTTGAAATAATAGTTCCAAAAAAATACCAAAACGAATATGGCAATCGCACCTAGTGCGGCGCTGGTGAAAGTGAGTAAAAACACCATTTTCTTGCTGAAGTTCATTGCTTTATGCCCTTTGTCAATTCCCGGCTGCAATGAAGCACCTGGCCACATAACGCATTGCATTAAGAACAAAGCCTTAAGCTTAAGTTCATGGAAAATGGGAAAAATCGTGTATTATTATATTTTTTATTAAATTTTATATTTTTATAAAAAAATTTCTTATTATTTAAAATTTTATATTATATTAATTTTTTTATTTTTGTAATATTTTTTATTAATTTTTATATTTATTGAACTGAAAAACCAAATCCTTTCAAAAGGCTAAGATCTTGATTTTTTTTTCCTTTGTCAGTACAGTGCAGAGTGGCAGTGCAAAGGTAGCACCTTTTTTTATCCTAGTTTGGTTAAATCATTTGCGTAAAGGCCCCGAAAGAGTTACAAAATAGTCCGCGGGAATTTGCAGGGTTATCCATGGATGAAGAAAGAAATAGAGTACCTGGAGAGAAGGCAGCGTTTGATGCAGAAATTGGAGATGCAGATGTAGAGGAAACAGAAGGATCTTGTAAGGAATAAACTAAATGGAAGTCAGATATCCAAATGGATACATGAAGTAGAAGAAGAAGCGTTTGCTCTTCAAGCTTAATATTGTTTGTGTTTTACAATAAGACATGAAGCTAAAGAGGTCTGATGTGTGGGTTCAAAAAGTATACAAGTTCACACGCTCTCACAACAACACAAGGTGAAGATTAGAGAGAGAGATCGAGAGTGATCTTGTGGTCTTGAGGGTGTGGGTTGGTGACTTGTTTCTAGGCCCTTTCTATTTGTCTTCCTTCTCTCTCCACCTTATCTCATTTTTATGTTGAAAAACAAGGAAGTTTTACAAAACTCTGATGATCTGTTCCCTTGTTTTTTTTTTTTTTCTTTTTCCGACAGCTTTTCTATTTCTCTTTATTAGCCAAAATAGGATACAAGGAGAGTCCAAAAGCTATTTTATGGTGGGATTTGGGGACCCGGGTTTAGTAGTCATCCAGATTATAAACCAGTTGCTTCTCACCAGTGAGAAGTCTGATAACCGGGCCCTTAAAACATAATCCTTTTTTTTTTTTTTTGAAAAATGAGGTGCAAATGAATTGTATCAATCAAAATAAGGCTACAAAAATGAGGCTAGGCCAGTCCAAAACTCCAAATACAACCTGATTAGGAGCCACTAAAAACTAGTAGCTATAGAATGACCATTTATACACAACTTATACTGAAACGAAAATAGAAGGATCACGTAGCACACTATCATCTCCTACCAAACTTGAATTTGAGACCAGCGAGGATAGTCTGCTCTCGTTCACAGTAAATAAGGACAGCAGGGGCAGAAGTTAAAGTCTTTAGATAGATAAGAACTCCACAGACGT
The DNA here is from genome assembly GCA_028565735.1 of Pinacopodium congolense. Classification (NCBI taxonomy): domain Eukaryota; kingdom Viridiplantae; phylum Streptophyta; class Magnoliopsida; order Malpighiales; family Erythroxylaceae; genus Pinacopodium; species Pinacopodium congolense. Next base: position 2,719 of record JAOXYD010223480.1, read on the forward strand.
AGTTCTATCCAACCGTTTGATTATTGCAACTTCCCAAACTTTGTATATGACTCTTTGAGCCATAGTTTATACACAAAGATGACCCGAACTATACAAATAGAATAGACCAGGATACCAATTGTAGCTTTAAACAACTTCAATTATCACCCTTAACTGGGAAGTGCTGACTTAAATATCAAGAGGTCAAGTCGAACTAGTTAGTACAGAAGCTGGACATGCCAAATAGTCAAAGCAACCTAGTATGGAGCACATTAGCATATCTGTAAGTGATAAACCAATTGATCCAAGTCCTCAGTTTACTCTAGGCACAGTCATATCTTCTATCAGCAATATGGAATTTTAGCCTATCCTTTGTGCCAAGTCCATTCCTAGCAGCCAATCATAATATGAATGCATTGGCTGGAATTAAGGTTAAGTCCTACACCACCCTACACCATTGAGGCCTCTCACTAGGACCTAACAAAAACGTCTTTCAAGAAGAGATTGAGAATTCCATGTTCTTATCGTGTAGCTAGAGGATAGTATCCTCACTATCATGGCCCAGGTGATAATCTGGAGTATTCCGCATAATAAGATCAGCATACAGAATAGAGTATGTTGGCCAAGATCAGGATTTGGTCCTGATGAAAAGCTTGGACCTTTGTACGAAGAGAGATGGTTACCTTTAAACCTTGGATCTCTTCCAGTTTGTATGAAGGACCCATGTTATATTGATGATCATACCAAAATAAAGTTCTATTTCTATTCCCAATACTGTCTTTGATACTGGTTTTCACTCACTCTTAAGTTAGTATGATTGGCTTGGACATCCAAGTCATATTATAGCGAACCCTCAAATTCTAGATGCTATCCCCTTTCAAGTGATAATGATGTGCTCACCTAACCCCAAAGTCTTTGTTTGCCATTGATCAATTTCCATAATCTCCTAATAAAGTAGAGCCTTGGTTATCATCCTAATAAAGGGGATACTTAGTCCTCCATTTTCCTTTGGCAAGCACACTTCAGCCCATATAACTTTGGGAATTTTGATCTTACCTTCATTTCCACTCCATAAAAAGTCTCTAAATATCCTATCTAATGTCTTGATCGTTCTTTTAGAATGGCTAGGTGTGAGCACCAATAAGCATACATGTTTATGAGAGTAGAGATTACCACTTGGAGTCTTCCACCATATGAAAATGTAGTTTTCTGGTAGATTGATTCAATTGAAGGATAATAATCATTGTAAATGAGTTTCCTGGTTGTAATAGTTACACCAAAAAACTTGAAAGAAGCTGATGAGGGGTTAAAACCTTAAACAAGGCATTAATTCCAACTTGAGCATCAACATCTATAAATAGAAAGAATGAATTTTTCCTTAGGGTTAAGGGCTAAGCCAAACATGGATTCAAAGTAATGCAATAAGCTTAGTAAGACGTTAATGGATGCCATATTAGCTCCACTTCAGAGTAGCAAATCATCTACAAATGAGAGAGTAAACAAGCCTAGCTTACCATAATTATAATAGAACTTAAAATTAGTTTCACTTGCTACCTTTAGACATAAGAATATGTATAGCACTTCCATAACCAATAAAAATACATAAGGTGATAAGGGATGACCCTATTTGATTCCTTTGGAAGCTTTAGACAACTTAAAACCATTTACCAAGACTACATAAGAAACCATTGTTATGCATTTCTTAATATAATGGAGAAACTTAACCAGGAATCCTATAGCCTGCAATAAAGCAGCAGAAAACTCTAATTTAAGGAGTCATAAGTTTTTGTAAAATCAATTTTAAAAGAAAAAAAATCCTTATTCCCTCCTTGAAGTGGTAGCTTTTGAAGAATTCGTGAGTACTCACGATATTGTGACCAATGCTCTTTCTATGAGTAAAAGCTGATTGACTTCAATAAAACATTAATGGCCTAATATCCTTGATGGTGGGATTGTAAGATACCTAAGTTTTAAAAAATAATTAACCAAGAACACATTAAATGATATCATAACAAATGAAAAGGCAAGTGTCCTATAGGATGTAATATAGTTAAAATGAGTCTAGCTATCCAACCACAAGGACTACTATTGCTAATGAATTCCGATATAAATCTAGCTAGCTACTCAAAAGATAAAGATTGTTTGATTGATTTAATGATTAAAAGAAACAAACTATTAAACTACAATTCCTAGACAAACTTATAAGGAGAAACAATCAATGATGAAGGTAGGATTAAGGTAATTAATCCCTCTAGGATGTGTATGTACTCATCATTTATCTTGATTTAACTCAAATTCTAGATTTGTAAGACCGCAAATTTGCTAATGTAAATTACCCTCTTTCTCAAGCAATGTAACATTTATTCAATTTAATTAAACTATGAGAAATTATCTTTATCATGTTATATTGAATTAAATGCATTTGGCTAAATTCACATCTAACCTAGACATCTTATATAGGACTATCTCTAGTTCCCCTGCAAGATGTTTTATTTATGGAATGATCTAATGCATATAAGAAATTTTACAATCTCAATCATATACATAATCAAAGCTTCGAAATCAACGTTTACGTTCGCATAACCATTGAATCCAAAGTAATTAGCATCCATGAACAACTATAATTTAAAAACCTAAAACTCAAGAGTTAAAACCAAAATAAAAAAAGCACTACTTTCTAAAGTTAATAAAAACCTAAATCCTATAAAGAGTTTAGCTCCTAAACATAGTTTCAATCACACAAACAAACATAAAGACAAAAGGAATAAGAAAGCTCAAGATAAGTCTTCTTGAATCCTTGAAATCTTGGTTTTGAATGCTGAAATTCTTCCTTGAACCTAAAGCTCACCTTTTGATGCTTCCTCTCCTTCAATCTTGGTTGAAACCCTTCAAGAATGACCTAGAATATGTTGTATTTGACAACTGAATGGAGGTCTATGTAACAACCAAAATAGCAAAAAACCTTAAAAACTATTATGTAATGATGAAGGGAGCATCCTGCTCATAGGCAGCTTCATGCCCGTAACGCTACCTGTGATTCCCACTAGAAAGAAATCACAACCATCATCACGGGTGTGATGATGCTTGTGATGATGACATCTCTCATCACCTTTTCGTGTTTTGGCGATATTCTCTCCATTCTTTGTCCATTTGCCTTGAAATTTGGTATGAAACTTCTTGACATGTTGTTCTAGCACCCTGTAAAAGTGCATGGCATTTGGATCTCTAGAATGGCACCTAATGGCTTTCCCATTCAAAAGTACCAAACTTGGTACTCAACTAAGCTTGTTTTAATTTTTCCTTTGTGCACTCTTTATGGATGATCATCTAACCTTGCAATTTGGTGTGGAAATTCATAATATGATGCTTTAAATCTATAAAGTGATTCCACATCTCTTCTAACTCTAAAAATATGTTAAAATGTCTACCAAAGTCATACAAAATGAGTGCAATCATAGAAATAGCTGAGCAAAACATTTAAAGACTTTAACTAATAAACACATAATTTACATGCAATTACCCATAAATTCAATTCAAACAAGTACTAAATCATACCTAAAATATGTATACTTTAAGAGTTATCAAATACCTCTACACTTAAGTTGTTGCTTGTCCTCAAGTAATGAATTAACATCTACTTTAAAAAAATAAATCCAAAGTTGTAAGTAATTAAACATAAACAAAAATCAAATCGTGCTCTCGATTGAGTTTACAAAGCACAACCCTTTTCATGACAAAAACTTAGTTAAAAACATATGCTTAAAGCACATGCTTTCACACTATTAGTAATAAGGCAACCTTCTATGTATAACTAAGAACTTATGAAGCTACATATGGTTTATCATGCAAAGTTATTCAAGGAAATTACTACTGATGCAAAGTATAACTCAACTTACAAATTATATAGTAAGTTTGGGGTTTACCTTGTATTTTGATGGCAAATATTTTTTCGTTAATGTCCCCTAGTTGCTCAACTTGGTTACCTTTTTTTAGCTTGTTTACGAAGTCATCTAGCATTTTAATGTGAAAGGTGAACATTTTGTCTTAAACATCCTAGTTACTTAGCTATATGACAACCACAAATGGCTACTAACTCCACTCATACACTTCAATCGTTTTATCAGTATGAAGTCAGTGAAGTGAATGCTTGCTTGTTTAGTTTAAGCATATATATACCATTTTATTCATTAAATACACACCACATTCCAAATTCACATGATCATCCATAAGTAACTACATTAGATAACGGACATTGGATATAAGAGGTGCCTATAATCATATGCAATTCACACAAAAACAAAGAAAAAAAAGAAAACTTTGAGGTAAAAAATCAATCAAGGTTTGTTCAATTCTTTCCTTGTAATGAACATGGATGAAGTTAAAACATTATGATTAAAAACCAACTCTCCATCTTAATAATTCAAGAAGGATTATTCAAGTAATCACTATTGGCCTCCTAACAACTCAAGTGTGATAATATATAATCAATTAAAGTATTTCAATTCACATTCAATTACCTCTCACATTTAGACCAAATTTTCCTCAATTTGGAGGATAAAAAAAAACTAAAGTACAAAATGAGTAAAAGAGGGAAAAGGAGAACAGTACTCCCCTAAAGATTCGTGCAAGACTACGAGTTCCTATGGTTGAAGGCTTTTAGGAAGCAGTCATCCAAGCATGTGGTTAAAAACCTAAAGAATAAAACTAATGTATAAGCTTAAAAAAAGATTAGGTCCATATAGGATATAATAAAAATAGAAAATAAAGGGTGATGAGGCAGTTTATGTGTGTGGATAAAAGCTCACTAGCTTTATGCTATATCGCAAGTATACAAATCATATAATTGTAATATAACAGTATCGATCCCACGAGGATTGTAGTTATTCACCACTCAATTTATATTATACTTTATTTAAGAAAATAATTTCAAATGGTAAAAATTGGAAAATAAAATAAAATTAATCAAACAAATAAAGAACAATCAATTGGGCAAAGTGCAGTAATTTGATAGTCAAGATTTTATATTAGGAGCCATTCTATCCCTCTTTTGCTTTCCTTTTATCTTATTGGTTCAATTATGCTTGACCTAATATTTTCTAATGCTTAATTACCCTTTCTCAAGGTGTAATTAGTTGTCTTTAGTTGAATTAAGATAAAATCAATTGTGCTACTTTTCAACCTTTTCTAACCGTTTAATTAGATGCTAAGCAATCATATAGGTAATTTAAACAAATAGCCAAGATCTCTCTTCAACTACTTAAAAAACCTGAATATGTATAGGTCTATTGGGAGTCAACTATCGTTGCACTACTCAACATGAATGTGTAAGCTCGGTCTCTTGATCTTTTTTAAGGTATAAGCTTAATACATATCATAAACATTCATGAATTGAATAAAAAGTAAAAGTTTCACAAAAGAGTTCAAGAATATCTACTATAAAGTGTTTAGCTATTTATAATCACAAGTAATCAAACGACATTTATGTTTCTCATGATATAAAGTAATAAAAAGAAGAAATAATAAAACTGGGTGAAGCTTTGAAGTCCTCCTCTCTACTCTAAGGAAGCTTGAAAAATAGGATGTTGAAAAGTTTGCTTGATTTCCTAGGATGATGCCCTGTTTCTCTCATTTGGGAGCCACTAAAAAACCTTCCCTTTGCCTCTTTTAGAAGGTCCCTAATGATTATTGGAGGCTCCTATGGTTTAGAGCCCCTATATATGTCCAAAGGAGGGTCTACTAACTTAAAATCCCATATTTGGCCTATTACTGACGAGTTCTACTTGGAGGGTGATAGAAACTTGGTTCCAAGACATGCACGATCATGCATTGTTTGATAGCTTTCAGCTCCCTTCGCTCTTTTGGCCTTGATTTCTTCTCTAAACCTCCGATTGACTTGAATTTCTAACAACAATCTCCTTATAGTCGGTCTTGCTTCCCTCAAAATTTGATGGGCATTTGAGTTCTACAAGTCTGTAGAATGGTCATCAAAATCACTTGCAACATATCCATAACTACAATTTTGACATCTGCAAAATCCACCACCAAAGTGCATCAATTCATCCTTAAAAAAAGCTCGAAATCTACCCTTAAGCATTAGATAATGTAAAGAAATAACTAATCAATTCAAAGATCATGAAAAGATGAAAAAGATCAAATAAACTAAAGCTAAAACACAAAAAGAAACATTTAAAACAACTAAGAACTATTTATAAACATAACCCAAAAGTACACTAATCAAAAGGACCTAAAACTAATTCCTAGAGATGTAAATATTAAAACCTTTAAAATGATGTGAAAATAAAAATTAAATCTAATGGAAAGAAACAAAACGAAAGATAATAAAAAAAATGATTGCAATGTTTAAGTCTATATGCAACACATGCTATTCATAATTTATCCATGCATATTGTGCATCCATCTGAATACCTGAATCACTCTAAACCACACTTATTATTAACATCTAATTCAAAAAAATACCCACGAATGTTTAAAAATTTCAATTAACTAGAGTAATGCATCAAAGGTCATTAACATGTGAGAATAATTTACCAATCTCATATAAACATGTACCCTTATGAGTAGTCTTCCAAATTTGAGCTTAGGTGAGTTGAGGAATGATACACATGAGAGAATCCAAATGCTAGATAATTATAAATCTAAGCATGAAACAAATATTGATGGAAACTCTCCAGAATGTGGCCTAGAACACCTTAACCACGTTTAGATCTAAGGTGACAGAGAAATCCCTTGAAAATTCAATTGTTTAATGTAAAGATTGAGTACATACATTGGTTTGTGTTTGGAAAACATCATAGGGCCAAAATTTTTTCTAATCTTTATTCCATGGCCTATCTAACCAATTTTCAAGAAAAATCTTTCTTAATTAACATAAATGTATCAACCAAATTTGGTACGAAATCTTGAGAGACTTAAAATACACAATCAAATGTAAATACAATCAAATAAAATATGCCAACATTCAAAACTAAATGTAACACCTAAAAAAGACTAAATAGATTAAATGACATTAGGTTGTTTCCATACAAGTGCTTCTTTAAGGTCTTTAAGCTAGACTTTAATACTAAAGAATAGTTATTCTCTTTGCTGATTCATAGCTTCAATCGATTTTCTTAAATACTAGATGGTTCATTGAAAGTACTTAAGCTAAAACAACCAACCTTTGATGGCTTATTTTACCTCATTTAAACTGTGCTAGGTACCTTAGAAAGAGGCCTTGATATCCAATCCCCTACTTGCAATAAAAAATTGTTATGACTATGACAACAATAGCTTCTTTTTTTTCCTTATCCACTTCAACTATTGGCTGCCCCTTACTTATTATGATATTATCTTTATCTTATTCCCTTGGCTCTAATTATGTACTGGTAAGCACAATTACTTACTCTTGTTTTACATTTACTTTAGCTAATTTCTTGGCTTGTGTTGCCAAGTTATGTAGGTAAGTCTCTACAGCTCCAAATGGAGCTTTTGTTGTGCATATAAACTTGACTAGTAGCTCTCTCAATCTTGATTTTTCTTCTTGTTGAACAAGTTACTCAACTTGTGCCATTAAGTTGTGGATGGAGGCCTTTATACCTTCGAATCGAGTTTCTAACGCAAATATGACCTTTATTAATTGCCCTCTTAACTTTGATTCATCATCCTGCTGTTGATAATAGTCCATATGATGTCGCTTAAAGCACCTCTATTAGCCCAATTGAATTGCAGATATTGCCATAATGGTTGTTGTAAACTATCCCATCTATCCTTTACCTATTGATGCTTTTAATTTGGTGAATTTGAACAATTCTTAAATTGATCACTAATTTCAAGATATTTTTCGTTTTCATTTTTCTTTTGTATGTTTGCATGTGTTGTTGGTAGCCTATATGTAATGATGTTAAGTGTTTAAAGATGTTTTTTATGGTTTTCCATGTGAATTTGAGAATAGGGTGATTGAAATAATGCATCCAAAAAAGAAAAAAAAAGTATAAAAAGTGTTTGTATTGTTGAATAAAATGAGAAAATTTCAATTTATTGGCTTCAAACTAATGTAAAGGTTAAAGTTTATGAGTGGTTCTTTGAGCCATTTGAGAGGGTGCTCTAACTTAATAACTAGAGGTGCTCACGATAAAATATTCATCTTCGCGTCAAAAAATTAGATGACATCTCAATTAGGTTAAAAAGGAGTGGCTTAGTTGATTAACCAGATCCATTTATAATAAGGTATTTTTCCTTACATGAAAAGACGGGGTGAGCTCCTAAATTTCGCGCTAAGTTATATTTTTGTTGTGTTTTTGGGTATTTTGAATATCGTTAACTAGGTTAATGTGATGACTATATGAAATAACTTGAATACTCGATATTATACATATTGAGTTACCTTTGTTAACTTTATCCCTTGCATGTGATAAAAATTGTTTTTGGATCATGATGGAGTTAAGAATTGTGAATTAGATTAAAGGCATTGATTGAATTCCATTATATGTAATTGGTTTTCAGCATTTAATTAAGATTATTTTAAGAAAAATGTTTAATTCATTACTTAAGGACAAGCAATAGTTTAAGTGTGTGGGTATTTGATATGAATGTATTATATTGTTTTAGTATGTGAAATCATATGAATTCATCCCTAGTTTTGGTATACAAGTGCTTAATAGGTGTCATTATGTGTTAAATGACAAGTTTGACCATTTGATGCAATTTTAAAGCCAAAACACAAAGCTTAGGAAAGAATTGGAGTAAAAATGGAACAAATAATTTCAATTTAGACCACCAATGGAAATTGCTACATTGATCAATGACGGTTCATTATATCACTGTTAAAGGACAAAACTAAGATCCTTCAATGGTGGTTTAATAGACCACTATTAAAAGAAATTAAACCATTGTGCAGTGCATTGGCAGTGAAAAATAAATAAGGGAAAAGAAATCTTTCACTCATCCTCATCTTTGCCATAATTGGGAAGGGTATAAAAGAGGTTTTAAATCATAAAAATAGGGGGAGTTAGTAGTCTTCTTCTTTATTTGGAGTTTTTTTTCATTGGTTGAATGATTAAAAATGGGAGGTCTTTAAATCGATTTTACTTTGAAAACCAAAATGAATTTAAGTGCAAACCAACGTGACGAAAGGCAAGTATACCTATTGAACAAGTAATAACATAGAGTATGCTTAAGACTCTGAGTGTTGAACCCATGGGGACAATTCGTGTTATTGGTTAAATACCAGATTAATTAGATTACAATTATCTAGGAATTTCTAAATTAATCAATTAAAAAGATGATTAGAGTTCCTTCACGGATTCAAGACAAAGCAATGGATAAGACTTATGCCTTTTCTTTATTAAACTTAGTTTAAAGTTTGGTTATGCTCTAAATCTAGTAAATGGGCTTTAATTTCAAGAAGCTAATTTCTACATTTGTGGTCTCAGATCTCTAACTCTCATAAATAATCAAGGTTTGGTCATTCATTGATTGATTTGTGTTGCTTATTGATTTTTTTAACAACCTAGGTAGATTTCTCAGCTCCTAGATTATCTTTCACTATAATCTTAGATGATTAGTACAAAATTAGAACTTTAAGACCTTCAATAAAAAAAATCAGACCTTATTACATGTCTTTAAGCTATCCTAAAACATTAAAACACTAATCCGAAGCTAAAAAATAGATTTAACCACACATGATCATCAAAGAATACAAAACATGCATCTTAAGCCATATACTTTGATATATCTAAAAATATAAGCTGAAATAAGTAGTTTAGAAGTTACAAAATTGGTTTAGAAAGCTTTTGGATAAGTCTTAAACTCCTCCACATGATCTGGACATTAACATAACTTCAGATTCCACAAGATCTTGCAAGAAAATCAAAGAACATTTAAGAATAAGAACATAAAAATATGAACTTTCATTAATCCAAAATACAGATGAAATAAAGTGATAATCTGAGTTAGGAAAACCCCTATGATGGTTTAGAAACTTAGATATACATCTTAGATTCAGCCTCTAACAAAAAAAAAACTCAAAAACAAATATAAAACTCCAATTATAAAAGAATTTTCTGGTAAAGCTTGTTGGAATATTCCCTTTTTTACCGGAATATTCTCGATTTTTCTATAACAATAATATAGAATGAAATCAGTATCAATAGGAAGCTAATGGAATTATGAACACATTGATACCAAAATTCAATTAAATAGAGGCCTAGATTGAGAGAAAATTAAGAATCATACCTTGAAATAGAGAAATAGATCCGAATCAGTTTAGAGCATATTCTAAAAATTTTGTTGATTTTCAGAATGAATTTATGGTATATTCTTGTAGTGTAGGAAAAATTCAACAAGTAGACACAAAAAATTCTCAATTTATTTAAGAATTAAGGAAGTTATGAGGATTTGAAGCTAAAGGGAGATTTGGGGGGTTTCAAAAGAGTATAGAGAGGTTGAAGATGATGAACAATGAAATTGCATTGTTTTTATGCTACATTTGTCCTTTAGCGGTACCCTGTTCATCCTACAATGACACCAATGTAAAATGAACAGACCACCGTTAATGCTCTAGAATTGAATGCATAAATGATGGGTTGCTGATCCATTAATGGTAGGCTAATCAACCACCGTTAATAGTTTACCTACACCTTCAAATGCCAAATTTTCATCCAATTTCACCTCAAGATCCTTCCAAACTTAAGTCCCAACAACTTGGATTAGATTTTCCATCAAATTGCTTCAAAATTTAACCTAAAAACACTCATAACCTAACTCAAACACACTAAACTAAGGATGAACTAAGGAAAACACACGAAACTTAATTCAAACTCAGTTAAAAGGCACATTTATTTGAAATAAAACATGCTAAATTCAAATTAAAAGAACTAAAATTAAGGTGCTTCGTAACAAGTGCTTCTTTAAGGTCTTTTAGTTGGACCTTAGGGTTAGAGAATTTTACATCTCTTCCTTGGTCTAAAATCCATCAATGTCAATTCATTCTCCTTGCAAGACAAATGGGTCACGATTTGAATGGTTTTTAAAGGATTTGAAGGAACTGTATCATATAACTATTGATCCTTAATGAAACATCAATCATGACTTTGAAAATACTATAGTAAAAAGTCTTGAATTACCATAGTGAACCTTGAATTGAAAGCATGAAAACCAATGAAATCAATAAACTCCATTGCTTTCTCACCTTCAACCTCAATTTCCTTGACAAATGCATCATGATTATCACAATTAAGAACCTTCAAAACATTGTCTTTAATTTGAGATTCATTCTCAACACCATTGAAATCAACATAACCATTATCCATTTGATCATCCAATGGGAAGGCACACAAACTTTCTTCACTTTCAGCAACTTCATTTTCACTTTCACTTGCAAAACGTCCCTTACAGTCAACAAAACTCACAACATGATTTCCAAAATGAATTGGAAAATCGTCATCACTATCCATAGCATAAACGTCTAACTCAGTTTGCTCACATTCAACATATGGAGTTGGATTAATACATGTGATCGTTTTCATCAATAGTTCTCTCAAATTTGGATAAAAACTTTCCATCGTTTGAACTATGGATTGCTTTTTGGCTAGATGCTCATGTAATTGAGATACACTTAACAAAGGTATATGCAATTTTTGAAACAATTGAACATACCGCCTAGATGGAGCATCTAATCTTTGTGGATATGAAATCCTAGGTTAATAACCTAGGAGAAAAATTTCCATTTTCAACTTCTTTCACTTCTTTGCTTATTTCCATCTCCTCTCCTTCATTCACATCCTCAATTTCATGATAATTTGGTACAGTGATGACCATAATATGTTCTTGAGAAGTAGGTTCATACATAGAAGGTATGAGTTGTAGCGGCCTTTCATCTAATATTCAAACAATTTGACCTACTTGAGTCTCTAAATTCTTAATTGAATTTTGATGGGATTGCATCCTAGACTCATTGCTTCAAATATACTTCATCAATTTATCTTCAAGATTAGACTTTTCTTGACCAATTAGATTAGAAGGAGTTTCAACTTGAGGATTGATATATAAATTTGGGTAGTCATAAATGGGGTAGCTTTCCTTAGAAGGGTTATAAGATTCCAATCCTTACCTAGTATAAGAATAATGGTTTTGACTAGAATCAAAGGCACAAGAGGGTCTTATTTGATAATCTGTAGAATCATGAACTACCATAATAATCAAAAGCAATATGGCATTGAAACACACCACTACCAAATTAAGCCTGTAAATTTTCCAATTGCTTGGTAAACTCTACCAATGGAGCTTGAAAAGCTAAGGTTTTGTTAATGGCATGAGCTCTAAATGGTTTCTTATAAGAAGGCTCAAAATGGTATTGAAGCTATTAGATGCCATGTCCTCAATTAATTCATATGCTTCACTTAGGGTTTTTCTCATCAAAGTACCAATAGAAGCAACATTTATAAGCCCACGAGTGTATGGTATGAGTCCTAAGTAGAAGATATGCACTTGCTCATAAATACTAAAGTTATGCATTGGAAATTTATTAAGTAGCTCGCTAAATTGATCCCAAGACTCGTGCAAACTTTTTCCCTCTTATTGCTCAAAAGACGAAATCAAATTTTTTTAGCTTAGCTATCTTAACTGGGGGAAGAATTTACCTAAAAAGTGATTGGCAAGATCATCCCAAGTTGTTATGGAATTAGGTGAAAAAATGTTCAACTATGTGGAGTTCTATCTTTCAGAGAAAAAGGAAATAACTTAAGTTTAAATGCATCATCATAAATTTTAAAATTTTGTTAGAGATCACATAAGCCTAGGAAATTTTGTAAATGATCAATTGGATTATATAAGGATGAACCACTAAATTGAGAAGACCTAATCATGGAAATGAGAATATGTGGAATTTTGAAATCATCTGAGTCTATCTTTGGTCTAACAATGCTAGACTTAGGATCGCTCTTAATTTACGTAATTAATTCCAATATGGTTGATTCTTTATGAGGTTGAAAAACCAAGTTCTCATGATTTTCCATTTCTAGATTGAATTTATTCTTAATAAACATATATTCAAGATAAAAATAGGCTAAGAATCAATCTCAAAGAAATAAAAAGCAAATAAAAATAGAAAGGAAAACAAAGAAAGACAAATAACTAGACATGATATTTATAATATTTACACCCTGGAGTAATTGAATCCAATTTTTCTAATATTAACCAAAAATAAGTTTTCCACGATAATGCCTCCAAACACTTGTTATTCATTGGTTGAATGATTAAAAATGGGAGTTCTTTAAGCCAAATTTACTTTGAAAACCAAAATAAATTTAAGCAAAAGCCAACGTAATGAAAGGCAAGTGTACCTGTTGAACAAGTAATAAAGTGAAGTATATTTAGGATTTCGAGTGTTGAATCCATGGGAAAAATTGGTGTTATTGGTTAAATACCAAATTAATTAGATTAAAATTATCTAAAAATTCCAAATTAATTTATTAAAAAGATGAAAATACTAAAAAATCCTAATTTTTACTTCAAAACTTGCAATTTTGAATTATAAAATAATTTATAATTTACTGAAAATTATCAACTTATGGAATCCAGCTAAATATTAGGTGATTAATGAATTAATTGAGCTTTAAAAATTTTTAAAGGCTGGATTAGAGTTCCTTCACTAATTCAAGACAAAGCTATGATTAAGACATGCTTTTTCTCTATTAAACTTAGTTTAAAGTTTGGTTATGCTATAAATCTAGTCAATGGGCTTTAATTTCAAGAAATTGATTTATGGATTTGTGGTCTCAGATCTCTAATTCTCCTAAATAATCAAGGTTTGGTCATTCATTAATTGATTTGTGTTGCTTACTGATTTTAAAAACAACCTATGTAGGTTTCTCGGATCCAAGATTGTCTTTCATGATCAGTTTATAATCAGAACTTTAAGACCTTTAATAAACAAAATCAGACCTTATTACAGGTATTTAAGCTTTCCTAAAACATTAAAACACCAATCTGAAGCTGGAAAATAGGTTTAACCACACATGATCATTAAAGCATACAAAATATGTATCTTAAGCTACATATTTTGATAGATGTACAAATATAAGCTTAAATAAATAGTTTAGAAGTTACAAAAACATGTTTTTAAAGCTTCTAGATAAGTTTTGAACTACTTAACATGATCTAGACATCAACACACCTTTAGATTCCACAAGATATTGTAAGAAAATAAAAGATCATTCAAGAATATGAATATAAGAACATGAATTTTGATTAATCCGAAATACATAAGAAATAAAGTGATAATCTAAAATATGAAACCCCCTATGATGGTTTATAAATTTAAATATACATCTTAGCTTCAATCTCCAATAAATAACAACTAAAAAACCAATCTAAAACTTAAATTACAAGTGTTTGAAGACTAAAATGTCTAAGAAAAACTAAAAGAGAAGCAAGAGCATCTCTCACTAAGTTAGATATAATTTTTGTCAATTAAATTATGTGTTGTTGTTGTTTTTGCTTGTGTTATGTAGGCTTTGTTGACTCCTACTTATGCTAGCTGATAAAGGAGATAAGGTAGTAACATGCAATATTCGCAATAATGCAGATTTAGAGTTGAAATTGATGATTGCTCCATCAATGATGAGCTGCCTACCTACAATGACACCCTGCTAGATCACCATTTAAGGTCGAATTCTGTCTCTATAATGGCACCTTATTCATCCATCAATGTGAACTTGGTAGGGTACTATTAATGGATTGAAATGAGCCATGTTCTTCTCATTTTTACTCTAATCTTCATCTTCAAGTGCCATCCGCAAATTAGGTATAACAATACATAAATTTAACATTTAATCACTGAATTAGGGTTTATAATTCAACAAATTAACCATTAAAACTTAAATAATTTGACCCTTAATAGTTTTCATCTAATTTTCCTTGTATCTCTTTATGTTTTAAGGGTTTTAAGATGGCTTTTGTTATTGTTTTGCTTTCAATTTCTTTAATTCAGTGTTTAGGTATTATTAAGCTTCATTTATAGTTGTTTTATGCTTTATTAGTGGTATTCATGTTTTCTGTACTACATCATATTTGTCTTGAATGTTTAATGATTATGAGTGTTAGAACCCTTTGAATATTGTATCAAATTTTAGTTATATTTGAATAGATAATTTTTGTTGTTATTTATAGTAGCTTTCTTTGGCAATTTCAATATGTTATCTTACTATATGTGGTGAAGCTCGTCGTAAGCTACCAAATAATAAAATACCTAACTAACCTAACTAAGTAGCTAGGGCAAGTTAGAGTCGATCCCACAGAGAGCTAGAGTGAATTGCTATCTCTAATGTTTTTAAAAAGAAAACAACACCCTAAAAAACAAAGACATCAAAACTAAATACTATATAAATTTTAAATGAATTATAACCTAAGAACATGCATAAAAGCTAATTACTAAACAAAGATGAACCAAATACTAAATAAATAATTGAAATTATATGAAACAAAACCTTAAATAACTTAATAATTAACCAAAAATAAATTTGGAATTATAATTCATATTTGAAAGTAAACAATGTTTAAAGATTAAATAAGAATATTAAAACAAAAACTCAAATTTAAAAAAATAAATAAAATTCAGCTATTAAAAGAACAAAGGAATAAAGAAAATTACAAGAATAATAAAGCAAACAAACGAATAAACAAAAACAATTCGGATAGACTCCTTACGGAGGTGCGTGTGCTGGTGGAGTCATAGTGCGTCCTGGTGCAGTAGCTTCGACCTTGTGTGCGTCCTTGATGCATCTCTAGTAGCTGGGTTGCCCGTCACTTTGCTGCAGCAAGACTCGTCCACTCCTGGCAGCTCTACAGCCAAAGCAGCCAACTCCAACAAGCCAAGACAGTTGTTCTCCAAAGCCGCCTATCCCCTCCTCAAGATAGCCGCCTGTTGCCGAAGCCAAGACCCCCCTCTTGTCCCACCTTTTGAATCTTTTATACCTAGGTTGTTGTGCATAATTCAAATTAAATCAGCCCCTCCTTAGATTCTTGTGTTGTCCGAATGGGTTTTAAAGC
>JAOXYD010223528.1:0-18736 GCA_028565735.1 Pinacopodium congolense
TGGATCATTAAGTGAAGAGGGAAGCAAAATAGGGATAGAGCAACTCCTAATCTTAAACCTTGGTTATCAAACTCTTATGCTTTGTCTGATTTGGTTGTTAGCATTAGTTTCATTTATTTTATTTTATTTTCCATTTTTTAATTCCTGAAATTATTTCTTAAACAAAGAAAAACCTAAATTAAGTGGTGAGTAAACACAATCCTTGTGGGATCGATATCCGTTCTTTACTACAAGTTACGACCTGTATACTTGCGGTTCTGAGCGTAAAAGCAGTAGTTTGTTTTACAAATGAACCAGGGTAAAGTTAGATAAGCAATTTGGGAAGTTAGTTGAAATGTTCAAAAAATTTCATATTAAGATCCCATTTTTTGAAGTCATAGCACAAATGCCAAGATATGCAAAGTTTTTAAAGGAAATTCTATCAAATAAGTGTAAGTTAGATGGTTATGAAACTTTGAAAGTGAATGAAGAATGTTCTGCAATCCTATTGATGAAGCTGTCACCTAAACTAAAGGATCTTAGTGGTTTTACCATTCCTTATACTATAGGTAGTTTACAAATAGGGGGAGCCCCAATGGATCTTGATGGTAGTATCAATTTAATGCCTTTCTCTATTTTGAAGAAATTAGGAGAACCTAAGCCTACAACAATTTCTTTACAGTAAGCAGAGTGTTATATCACCTATCCTTAAGGAATTATTGAAGATTTTTTAGTAAAGATTGATAAATTTATTTTTCTATGTATTTCTTGGTATGGGACATGGTAGAAGATTATAAGGTACCTATCATTCTTGGAATGACATTTATGTTTACATCAAGGGAATTAATTAATTTCCACGGTGGAAAGTTAATTCTGCATTTCCAGGATGAGAAGGTGGAATTTGATATGTCTAAAGTAATGTAGAATCAATGGATAATGACTGTTGCAATTTCATAGGAATTCAACATCTTATGAGTGACCCTTCAATGATATTATGTACTAATCCCTTACAAAATGTGTTAACTCATGCTCAGTAAATAGACCCAAATGAAAAATAAATGGTTGAAGTTTTAAGAGCTCTAGATGCCAGACATGTATCTTCTGGGTGGTATCCTTTGAAGAGGTTTGACACTTTGGAAAGGGTTATTAACCCTTTTCTAAAGCCATCAATAGAAGAGCCACCTGACTTAGAATTAAAGCCCCTTGATTTGCATCTTAAGTATGCTTTCCTAAGTCCCCCATAATAGTTGCCTATTATGGTATAATAATCTTGACTGAAAGTATGGAGGACAAATTATTCCGACTATTACGAGAGCATATTAAGGCGACAAGCTAGAAAATTTCAGATATCAAAGCATTAAGCCCTTTAAGTTTTACTCGTAAGATTTTTATGGAAGAAGGAAGTAAGTATTTCTTCCAACCGCCACTCCGTTTAAATCCTAATATAAGGGAATTTGTGAAGAATAAAGTGATTAAGTTATTAGATACTGTAATAATTTACCCTATTTCTAATTGATTCAGAATGAACAAAACGAGCAATTTTCAATCAAAAAGTCACTGGGTGGCATAGGTGTATTGATTATTGAAAATTAATTGATGCCACAAGAAATGATCATTTCCCACTTCCTTTCATGATCAAGTTATAGAAGGATTGGCATCGCATAGCTTTCATTGTGCACTGGATGGATACAGTGGGTATTTTCTAATACTGATAGCCCTTGAGGATCAAGAGAAAACTACTTTCACTTGACCTTATGGAATATTTGCTTATAATCATATGTATTTTGTGCTATGCAATTCCACATCCACTTCTCAATGTCGTATGTTAACTATTTTTTTTAATATGATTGAGTCTTGCATTGAAATTTTTATGGATGATTTTTTAATGTTTGGAACGTCTTTTCACTCTTGTTTAGAAAATCGTGATAAGTTGTTTAAGAGATGTGAAGGGATAAATTCTTTATTGAATTGAAAAAAATTTCACTTCATAGTGCAAGAGTGTATGTTACTAGTTCATAAGATATCTAGTAAACGTATAGAAGTAGATACAGCTAAGGTAGAAGTCAATACTTAATTACCTCCTCCGAATTCAGTTCGAGCAATCAAGGGTTTCTTATTTCATGCTAGATTTTATAAGTTATTTATTAAGGACTTTTCAAAAATCACTAAGCCTCTTACTGATCTTTTGATCAATGATACAAAATTTGACTTTGATGATAAGTTTATGCATTCTTTTGATCTTCTTAAAGCAAAGCTTATAAGTGCATTAATTTTAGTTTCACTATATTAGTGTCAACCTTTTAAGTTAATATGTGGAGTAAGAGATTTTACTATTGGAGCAGTTCTTGGGCAAAGGAAGGATAAGAATTTCCATCCCATTAATTATGAAAGCAGGAAATTAAATGATGCCCAAAATAATTGTACAACAACTGGGAAATAGATGCTGGCTGTTGACTTTTCATTTGATAATTTTTGTTCTTACTTAATTTTATAAAAGGTGACAGTGGATAATGATCATGTGACTTTGAATTATTTAGTGACAAAATCCCGTGCTAAGCTGATAAGATTGAAATTTATTATATTTTCATATGCTTTTTAGTGTCATTTCAATCTTATTATATTGTCTGAATACTCAATTTATGTTATATTGTGTTTAATGACAGGTTGATTACCTTAACAGAAATTTTAGATCAAATCATAAATAATTTAAAGGAATTTGAGCCAAAAAAAAAGATTATATCAATTTGAAAAAAAAGAAAATTCATTGAAAAAGCCATATGCCAAAATGCAGCTTGTTGTGTTTTTAAAGCTCGCCATTTTCCATATTAACTGAAACAAAAGAAAGACAACCTTTGTTTTATCATATAAGGGGAGCTTTTGTCTTGAAATAAGGCATGCAACCATAGGAGAAGCAGGAGAGAAGCGTGGCTTTTGGTTGCTTGCGAGAGAGGCTGCTGATGATGTCTGGGCTTGGAGTGACTTGGAGCTAGTTGGTGAAGCAAGCTTGGTCGAAGCTTGCTAAAGGAGTCAAGCTTGGTGGAGCAACTTTAGTTTCCAAGTTTCCAAGAGAAGCACTCATGTTCTTCTTGATCACTTAGCAATTGTTTTCATTTAAAATAATGTGCATCTATTGCTTTTGTTTCAAAAACTCATTTATAGCTTGCTTTTATTTTACTTCTTGTTTGAATTTTTTTTGTTTTTTGTTTAATTTTCATTTGCTTTTTTTTTTGTCATGGCCGAATACTGTTTTAGTTCTAAGTTTATTGCTTTCTTCTGTCTTAAGTTACAACATTTGCTAACTTATGATATTAATTTTATTTTTAGAAAATCTAAATTTGAATTAAGTTTCATTTAATTTTTATTTTATTTTAATTACACTTTATTTCTTGATTAATATATATTTTGTGGTCTAGATTTATTCCTTTTCTTAGGTTTTAATTCATTTTTTTTATTTTTGCTAACCTGATAAGATTGAAATTTATTAAATTGTCATATGTTTTTTAATCTTATTTCTATCTTATTTTATTGTGTGAATACCCAATTTGTGTTGTACAATGTTTAATGACATGCTTATTACCTTAGCACAAATTTTGGATCAAATCATGCAGAATTTAAAGGAATTTGATCAAAAGCCAAAGATTAAATCAATTTAAAGAAAAAAGAAAAGCAGTTGAAAAAGCAAGCTGTCAAAATGCAACTTATTGTGCGTTTAAAGCTCGCCATTCGCCATATTAATTGAAATAAAAAATGATAGCTTTTGTCTTATCGTATAAATGGAGCTTTTGTCTACAATTAGGGTATGCAACCCTAGGAGAAGCAGGAGAGAAGAGTGGTTTTTGGTTGCTTGCGATAGTGGCTGCTGATGACGTCTTGGCTTGGAGTGAATTTGAGCTAGTAGGTGAAGGAAGCTTGGCCAAAGCTTGCCAAAGGAGTCAAGCTTTGGTAGAGCAACTTTAGTTTCCAAGTTTCCAGGAGAAGCACCAACGTTCTTCTTGAGCACTTAGCAATTATTTTCATTTAAAAAAATATCGATCTATTGCTTTTGTTTCAAAAACTTTTTTATAACTTACTTTTGTTTTGCTTCTTGTTCAAGTTTTTTCTTTTTTGTTTATTTTTCATTTGCTGCTTTTTGTCATTGCCGAATACTATTTTAGACCTAATTTTATTACTTTCTTCCTTCTTAAGTTACAACATCTTTTTTCTTATGATATTAATTTTTTTTAGAAAAATCTAAATTTGAATTAAGTTTCATTTCATGTTTAATTTATTTTATTGATGCTTTATGTTTTGATTAATATATATTAGGTTGTCTATATTTATGCCTTTTCTTAGGTTTTAATTCATTCATTTTCAGTTTTTATTCACATAATAGTTATTAGAATTTTTGTTTAGAAAGTTAGTTTAACTTTTGATTAATTAAGATTTAGTTAATTAAATAATAATTTAAGTAACGTGTTTGTGTTAATTTAAATGTCAATTTGTGTTTTCCTTTATTATTTTAAAAAATTTTCAGCTATTGTGTTTCTTTTAATTAATTATGTTTAGTGTTCATTTATTTTTTTTTTGCTTAATTTAACTATGTTTAGATAGTTTAGATTTGGGTTAGAGGATATTAATAGAATTTTGGCTTAATAATTATGAGAATTGATTAGGAACGGATTAAGCATTGTGATTTAGGTAAAGATTGAATTGGAATTCTACATAAATGACATGAATTAAAGATTAATTCTCAGGATTGGCCATCCTAAGTTTAATTTCTAATTATATTGTTAAGAATGAACTTGTGAAATCTAATAGTCCTAGCGATTTCCATAGGTAACAATGGCCTAATTGAATTTGTCAATGAACTTAATCAACTTCGCCTAGAATTCCAATTCTCTAAGTTATACAATCCGAGCTTGTGAGAATGTGGCTTAAGCTAGTCGTTCCCTAGTTGTTATTGATATCACGTTGTTAAATCTAGAGAGCTTATTCTAGATTGCCTCACGGTTAGGGAGAGGTTTTCTATTGTATGGGATCTATCTAAAAATTGGAGGAACTGAGTTTTTGAGAGCTTATTTAAACCTATAGGCCAGCATCTTAAACCAATCATAAGTTATCTATTTCGATTATCAATTATAAATCTAGAATTCCTGATATATCTACCAACGAGCTTTTATATTTCTTGTTTATTTCTTATTTTTTTGTCTATATTTTGTGAACTATCTTTAGTATTTAGTTTTAATGTCTTTGCTTCCAATGGTTGTTTTCTTTTTTCTTTCTTGCAACATTAGAGATAGCAATTCACTCTAACTCTTTGTGGGATCAACTCTAACTTGCTATATCTATATAGTTAGGTGGGTTAGGTAATTTTATTATTTTGTAGCTTACGAAGAACTTCACTATAAGCCAAGATTGATCATGTGGATTTTTATATTGTAAGAGTTTGATATTGAAATTAAAGATAAAAAGGTTGCTGTGACTGTTGTCGTAGACCAACTATCAAGGTTAAATAAGGAAGTACCTTAAAATGGACCTATTCAAGACATTCATGAAATTTTTCGTAAAGAACATTTGTTAGCAGTTAAGGATGACTTGTCATGGTATGTTGATTATTAAATTATTTAGTTGGCAAGGTTATTCCTTGTGATTTTTCTTATTAGCAATAAGGATTTGTGGAGATGGTATAACAAGGAAATGTATGCCTTATTCAGAATTGCCTTCTATTATGACTCATTGTCATTCAAAAGAAGTTGGAGGACACTTTGTGGTGATTAGAACCACTTAAGATTCTATGGGCCAACATTGTTTAAGGATGCATTTCAATTTATAAAATCTTGTGATAAATTCCAAAGAACTAGAAACATTTTAAGAAGTTATGAAATGCCAATTAGCTAGAGAAATTTTTTATGTCTGGGGCATTAATTTTATGGGATCATTACCTAAATCTTTTGCCAATCAATATATTTTAGGAGCAGTTGATTATGTAAGAAAATAGGGTACGGTAGTTTCTTTATCTATAAATGATGCAAGAGGGGTGGTAAATTTCTTAAAAATGAACATTTTTATAAGATTTGATATACCTATATCTATAATTACTGATGAAAGATCCCATTTTTACAATAGGAAATTCAATTATCTTTTCTCTAAATATGGTGTAATACATAAAGTTGCCACATCCTACCATCCGTAAACAAGTTGTAAAGTGGAAATTTATAATAGAGAGATTAAAAGAATTCTTGAAAAGACAGTTAATGCATTTAGAAAAGAATGGTCTTTAAAATTAGATAATGCATTATAGGCATATCGCACAGCTTTCAAGACACTTATTGGTATGTCTCTATATCATTTAGTTAATGGTAAATCTTGTCATTTACTTGTGGAATTGGACCATAAGGCATTTTGACCAATTAATTTCTTAAATTTTAATTCCTGGCTGGCTGGCAAAAAAATGTTTTTGGAATTAAATAATTTAGATGAATTTCTTATTAGTGCCAGTGAAAATGCCAAATTATATAAGGAAAGAACAAAGAAATGGAATGAAGTAACATTGTTCCTCATTAATTCAAAGTTGGGGATAAAGTTATGATCTATAATTCTCTTTTTAAACTTTTTATTGGAAAATCATGAACTTGCTAGACTAGTCTTTATAATGTTTTTAATATCCATCCTTATAGTATTATTGAAGTTTCGAATGGACAATCATCTTTTAAAGTCAATGGAAAAGGTCCAAACTGTATGTGCCTAATAGGGCCAATGAACAAGTTATAATTTTTCACTCCTTTTGACCACTTTTAGGCTGTGTTATATTTTAATTATCCAAGCACTAGTGTGTTTTATTTCTTTTTAAATTAAGTCTTTACATATCTTTTTCAATGTTGTAAGTTTCTTGTTATCTTTTGTTTCATTTGTTTATGTCTTAGTCTTTCAATTTTCAGTAATCTTTCTTAATTTTAGTCTCTTTCTAGTTCTCTTTTCTTGTATTTAGTTGAATTATTATCTTTTTTCAAGATTTTTTAAAATTAAGTTTAGTTTAGTAGTCTCTTTTACA
Organism: Pinacopodium congolense; assembly: GCA_028565735.1. Lineage (NCBI taxonomy): Eukaryota > Viridiplantae > Streptophyta > Magnoliopsida > Malpighiales > Erythroxylaceae > Pinacopodium > Pinacopodium congolense. The sequence goes on from JAOXYD010223528.1 coordinate 7,010, forward strand.
AGATTTTCCTAGAAATTCATCTTAAATTATAGCTTTCTATTTTCTTTTATAAAAAATTTTAATTTGATCAATTCTTACGGTTCTTTTCAATTGTTTAGTTTATTTTAATGCCATTTTCCTTAGGTTTGTTGAAGTTTTCTTTTTTATCCTCTTTTTGTTTTTGTTTTTGTTTTTCTTATTTCATAGAAGTTCAATCCTAGCTAGCTTCGTTGGGTTCATTTTTATTTTTTTTATTAGTATCTTTAGTAATTTAGCTAGGAAATCATTTCATATTGTTTAGCATTAAATTAAGGCAATTTAGAAGGGAATTGGAACCTGCAAATTGAAATTCAGCTCATCCCCAAGAGTAACACGCACTTCTTAAAAGACATGGAGCTACTCACTTAAGCCACTATTTTAGTTTTTTTAAAGTTAAACGTTGGGAGTAAAACGACACCGTTATACTTTAAGCAACCGTCGTTGTACTCACGATTACACTATAAATGCTGTCATTTCTCCTTTTTCTTTAGCTCTCTTCCCTCTTCTCTCTCTCTTGGTGAGTTCCGTCCCCCTCATTGCTAGATCTTTGATTTCTCACTCAAATATCCACCAAACTTAAAGCTTTTGGTTTCAAAATCTCATAAATTCAAAGCTCTACGTGATTTTTGCATCAAACTCTCTTCAAAACCTGAAAATCTGCTCTAAATCTTGAATTTTTTGTGTAAATTTACTATTCATGCATCTTACATTTATGGATTTTTCATGATGATTTAGGCATTGACCTGTTATAATTTGAGTACCATTAGATTCCTTATAAGTCTCTCTATGTTTTGGTACTAATTTTATGTATAAAGCTTTCCATAAAAATATTGGAATTTTTCTGACCCAAGGGTGTTTTAGGAATTTCAAAAATTCAAACTATTTAATCCTGAACTAAGATATTCTCAATTAATTTAGACTCCATTAAGCCCAATTAAAATTTTTATTTTAGTTAATTTACCATTTTTATCGGTCCATTCACATATTTTTACCTAGGTTCATTATCCATTTAATTCTTGTGCTTAATGTTGATTATGTTTAATGTAGGATTATCATGTCCCCTTAATAATTCTAAGTCGTTTCTTGCCCACGTAAAAGGGTTACTCCCGAGCATTCTCATTTTTGTAGCACGAAAAATGCTAAGTGGTTTCATTACCGCTTACCAATCAAGTTCATTAATGAAAAATCTTCGGCCACTATTTTATATTCGAAACTCCAAGTGTAAATTGCTTTTTCATGCCTTTGGAAGTGACCCTTCTTTTACCTTGTCAGCCTATATTATCCGATGCTGCTTAAAGAGCTGTATTCCAACATTGAAGAAAAAGAAACTAATGATTTTCTTGATAATTGCTCTATGGTACGTGGCGTACTTATGCCTATTACTTAAGCTTCTCTTTCGACTCTTCTTAATGTTCCAAGTGTGAGCGATCTTGATATCCATTCGCTGGATAGGATCCATAGTGATGATGTCAAGTCGGATGCTTCCTTCTCTTTTAAGACAACTTGTTTCACTTTGAACTTTGTCAAGCCTCCTAATAAGAGCTATTATCCTAGGCTACGTTAACTTTAGCTTTAGTTTTTCATTTTGCTTTCCTATTTTTTTAAGCACAGAAAACGACAACGAGAACACATTAATATAGCACAGAAATCGAAAAAGAAAACATAATAACCAATACAAAAAATCACAACCATAACAAAAAACCACAACCTAACTAAACATCCCCTTAGTGATCAGTTGTTAGTTTTAAATAGAATTGTGGTAGCCCTATTGAGTTCCAATGTTATGCCTAGGGCAAGTGGCCTTAATGAGATAAGGTATAATGATACCTATCTCTTATATAGGATGTTTCATGGACTGGGTGCTATTGATGGATTACCCTTAGCTTCCTTTATCTTGCAAAGTATCCAGGCCAAGGTTATAGTTATAGTCATATGCCAAGGATAGTGGAGTTTGAAGAAATTTATCTAGGCCACTACTTCAGGGAGATGATAGAGTAGATTATGGTATTCCCACCTCTCCTTCTGTTGCAAATGATGAGGAAAGAGTGGATGAGACTTCATTTGAAGCCACTCCCACTATGGTTGGTGAGCCTATGACTTTTCCCCCTTTTGTTCCTGACTCTTTTCCTCCAACTATTAGGCCTGCTACTATTTCTCCTCCTTCAACTTCTAATGATCAGACGAGCTTCATTTAGTATCTTAAGCAACATATTTTGTGAGTTGAGACCAAGATTGATGAGGCCAATGATCTTATCAGTATAGCTCAGATTCAACTTAGTATTTAGTGGGATTATATTTACGAGAGGATGCCTTTGCCTAGTTAGCTTTCTTAGACTAACCTTTTGTTTTTATGGTATTTCTTTTTTTAGATTTTCGCTTTATGTTTTTTTATGTCCCTTGATACTCTCTTATGATGTATTTTATTTTATTACTTTAGTTACGTTGATGTATCTACTCCCTTTTGGGTAATTTCTTCATATATATATTGGAGCATTCCTTTGGTGTATTTTGCATGTGCTTCTCTGGTTTTAATTGTTGTTGTAGTTTGTTCCTTAAAGATCAATGTCCCACCTCACTTCTATGGATCAGCTGATCATATCATTATCTAGACGTTATTTATTCCTTTATCTTTCCAATTTCCTACTTTATCAACGTTGGGGACTAAGGTTTAACATAAGTGCGAGGGAGGGATACATGTGTTTTACATATGTCTTGGTTGTCCTTTAATAACTCATTTAATAATCTCTTTTAAAGTAATCAGTAAGTTGTGGAAATTTTTTTAAGTTATCTGCCTAATCATTGACTAATTTTATTCTTAACTTTGATTTTTTAGAAAATTTAAGATGTTATCCTATCGATTTTAATAGTTGATGATCAATTGATTTCATGGTTTTGATGAGTAAATTATTATGATCATTATGACATTCCATTTTTAAAATGAATATTTACCTAGTAAATTATTGCATCTATAATGTATTTAGACCATTCTTATTTAAAAAGCTAAGTGAAGCACAAAAGAAAAAGAAAAAAAGAAAGAAAAGAAATGAAGTGCTTAAAAGTTAAAGAGTGAGAAATGCTTTAATTTCACTTTGCTGGCTTCGAACCAATTGGTTGAAGTTTATGAGTGGTGTTAGTAAACAGTTGATATGAGGCAATTTAATTAAGGTATTGGGGATGTTCATAAGGAATTGTTCATCTTTGAGTAATAAGATTAAATAACCTCTCAGCCAAGCTAAGCTCACACTCATTTATTTACTTTTTGATGTTTATTGCTTAATCGAGAAAGGATTTGGATTTGCTTAAGATGATGACACTTTTAGCTTGGTTTGTATTCATTATACACTTGGAATGAAATGATGAAAGTAGGATAAATTAGAGGAAGCATGAAATGAGTTGCTCTTTTTTGACTTGATTTGATAAATCTTGTGTATAACCTCTTACTTGGTCATATTGAATGAAGGATTGAGAAAAATTGTTCAATGATATTGATGGATGAATTGAATTAAGTTTCCTATGTTATTAATTAGTTTGAAAGAATGTTTGGATAATTTTTCTTAAGGACAATAGAAAAACGAAGTGTAGGGGTTAATAGGCTTTGATTTTATAATATATTTCATGCCAATTTTATATATAATTGTTTCCCCTTGTTGTTTAAGAGTTTAATTTTGTGTTTGAATGTTTAACAATGCAGACGGAAGCCAATTCTCCAAGAAAATCAAGAAAATGCTAAAAGTAATATAGTTTTTGGACTAAAATGGTGGACCAGTAAGCTTGTCATTATACTCAGCAAGCTATAGTTTTACCCTCGAAGAAGAGGACTTCAATGGTGGTTTCATAACCCAGCCTTGTACTTCTTATAAGTGTAGTTATAGTACTTGTTAATAGAATTCTAACTATATCTCTCACCCCATTGGATGCAACTAGTCGAAGTTGATTCCCACTTATTGTAGACATATATATTAAGATCTGGAAGTGAAAAATAATAGATTAGTAGGGAGGAAATATAAATTTAAGAGAGAATATGAAATAGTTCTTGCTATAGGGTTGTTTTCTATTGTTCTTAACCATTTTTAGCTTGTTTTGTAGATTTTGGGAGTGTATTTAGGCCTTGTTGAGGTTATACATGTGATTCAATCTTATAAATGTATTTAAGGCCTATTATTGGTGAAATCTAACTGGTTTTTATATATCAATTCCATGTTTTATTATCATTTGTTCAAGAACATGTTGAATACTTGGAGAAGGATTTATTTCTTGCTTCTAATGGGTAGCTGGATTTGTTTTTGGCTAGGAAATGTCTCTAAAATGATCTAAACATGTGCTAAATATGATTGCATGCATGATTAGGAGTTGTTCTTTGCTTATGGATGAGATTAATGCTTGTTTTACACTAAACATGCAAGATAATGTTAAAAAATAAGTTAAGAAATGAGAAATCTACTTAATTTTTTAGACAAATCTTTAATAAACCTAATTTAAGTCATTGAATATCCAAGTTTGCTTTATCTTGAGGGTTATAATCTAAATATTGTTTTTTTTTAGATTAAGCTTCTTATTTTTAAAGCTTGATGCTTAAAGTTGTGACATAGTCAAATTCCAACTTAAGTATTTAGAGATTAAGCTTTGTCTTAATGATAACATTGCTTAGATTAAGTGAAGTGGTCCTAGAACAAATCTCCTAATCCATTTTTAATCCATCTTGATAATTGAATAGAATTTCCTAACTTATTTTATTCAATTAGACAAGCCCTTTCATCAACCAAGTTATTCTGCGTAACTTGATAGTTTTAAGTTTAATTCATCATCTTAGTTCTTAATTTCAATTGCATTTGAATCAGTAGATAGTTATGATCTCAATTGTGCCTAGTTCTTGCAATTTAGCTTAGATCCCCATGGAAACAATACTTGGATCTTAAATATTTCCATATATTACTTGTGCCTAGTGTACCTGCCATTAGTGTTGGTGTAAATTGAATTTGAGAAAAATTATGCTTAAAGAACATAAATTTTGAATTATTTGAGTTAATTGGCCTTCATAAAAAACCAATGAACAAGTGTTTTCCTATTGCATTTTGTGGACAAAATGAATAAAAGAGTGGATGGACATGCATGTTATTTCTTCCATGATAGTTATTCAGGTTATAACCAAGTCTTCATTTATTAGGAAGATTAAGATAATAGGAGTTTCACTTTCCCTTATAAAATATTCCTATATCGGAGGATGCACTTTGGGCTTTACAATATACTCACAACCTCCTGAAGGTGTATGATGACCATATTTGCAAACATAAGTAAGGACATCATGGAGATATTTATGGATGAGTTTTTTATTTTTAGAGATTCTTTTAATCATTGCTTGAAAATTTTGAATAGACTTAAAAAATGTGAAGAGACATTTCATGTTGAATTGAGGAAAATGCCACTTTATGGTTCTCGAAGGAGTAGTCTTGGGTCATAAAATGGAATGCAAGGGAATTAAAGGTGATACAGCCAAGAAGGAGGTCATTGAAAAGCTCCTACCTCCTACCATCATCAAGGGCATCCGAGCATTCTTAAGTCATGTGAAGTTCTACTAACAGTTTATGAATGAACTTTTCTCCCATTGCTAAACCTCAAAAAATTTTATTTATTAAAGATTTGCCTTCTGATTTTGATGCTACTTAATGACATGCTCATAATAGTTTAAAGAATGCACTTAGCTCTATAACTATTTTTACATCACTGGATTGGTTGTTTTCCTTTGGGATTATGTGTGATACTAGAGATCATGCTATTAGATGCATGCTCGAAATAAAGGAAATAAAAGAAGTTGCATGCTATATATTATGCAAGTAACAACATGGTAGAAGTGCATTTGAGTCAAACCATAATCAAGAAGGAGTTCCTTACAATGGTATTTGCTTGAGATAAATTTTGTTTTTAACTTTTAGGCCAAAAGGTTATTGTTTTTACAGATCCTGCAACATTATGTTACCTTTTTTCTAAGAAGGATGCAAAGTCAAGGCTTATTCATTGGGTGCTTTTACTGTAAGAGTGGCAAAACGTACCATCCTTGGCCACACCATATGGAGTTCACCACTAAGTGGCCACACTATATCATCCTAAACAAAGTGGCCAAGTAGAGGTGGTGAATAGAAAACTAAAGAGAATTTAATACCAAATAGCTTTTAAGTCCCTTATAGCTACAATTAATTTCTGACTTGCGTATTGAAAGGTTTATCATTTACCATTAAAATTAAAGCATAAGGTATACTGGGCAATTAGAACGTTAAACTTTGATTGAAAGTTAGGCGATGAGAAGAGACTATTACAAGTTAATGAATTGGAGGAGTTGAGATTTAATTCTTATGAGAATTCCAAGTAATATAAGAAAAGGGTAAAGAAATGGTACGATGAACACATAAATAATAAGGAGTTCAAGAGTAGGAACTTAATGTTGTTATTTAACTCAAGGCTTCATTTGTTTCTCAAAAAGCTTAAGTCATAATGGAATAGACCTTTTAAATTCATTAAAGTGCTCAATTATGGAGCTCTATAAATAGAGAATGACAAAGGTGAAACTTTTAAAGTCAATGGGAATAGGTTTAAGCATTCTTTGGGGGACAATCTCACAAGAAATGGAAGTAAGCTCCTTCCTTTCGCTGACTTCGTCATGAATGAATTGGTTATTTTCAAGAAAATGAACTTAAGTTTAACAGGTTTTGATTTTGATTTACTTTTCTTTGTTAATTCATGTGTTCTTATTTATGCACTTGATTTTGACTTTTTTTAATTTTTCCTTTGAATCTCTTACTATTTAGGTTATCATTTCAATGCTTAAGGTATGATTGGATGTTTAGAGGGCATGTATAAACTTGAAGGAAGTACAACAAAGGAGGATCACAAGTACTAGAGATTTACAATAGGACTAAACCTTCTACCATGATCATGACCTAGTACACCATCAGGCCTCTACGATCGTGGATAGATAGTCATGTTGGCTAATGCATTTCTTCTACACCCAAGGCCTAGTCTTCATTTTTTTTATCCTTTCTCTTAGTAAACATTTCCCTTGTACTTCCTTTAACATCTTCCTAACAAATATTTTGCCTTTTCTCTATATTGTCTAATTTTATAGGTATTTAACATCTCCGTGGGTCCAAGAATGAAATAAAGCTTGTAGAAATCAATCATAAGGGGAAAACAAAAATTTAATGGCATGGCTCGAATGATATGGTTCAAGATTATGGAGCTCCTTTTCTAATTGTTTCACAAGAACAAGATAACACTTTCCAATACTTTCAAGCTAAATCATTACTAGCTCCTAAGTATTTTAATTTACAAATATTGGCTGAATTAGGCTTGAAAGAAAAAATTTGATAAATTAGCCAAGAGGGTATGTTGCAAAACATTCATATATAGTGAATATCCATTTTTTGTGAATTAACTATTGACTTTTGCTGTACGCTTTAATATGATGCCAAGAATTAGATGAATTTTGGTTTAGATTAAGAGTAAAAACTTAAAAATTGAACTATAACACTAAGAAGGACATTTTTGGCTTTCCAAGGACCAAAATTATTGAAGCTCATACCTAATTCAATGGTAATGATTTTTCCAAAAAACTATTATGTTTGGATGTATTTAATTCAAATAATGCACCTATTCATTAATTTGAATCCTAAAATATCTCTTATTGTATAAATTCATTTGTCATGAAACTTTTAATAAAACTTAGAACAATAAGTGCTCGATTAGGGAGTTATTTATCTTGTGCTACATGGATATCAACCGAAAGGTATGCACTATAACTCATAAATTTCATTTAATATGTAATTCCATCACTAAGAAAAACATCTTTTTTGATATTAGCTTTATTGTAACTGCAATTGCTCTTCATTTTAATGTGAACTTGGATGGGCTAATCTCCATAAAATTTGAATATTTAAATGTTTTACACTTACCAAGGGCTGAGATCTTCAATAATCATTTCATGGTGCTTCGAGGTCCTAGCACTCAAACTACTTTCAAGTATAGGAAAGGCAAAGCATCATCAACTTCGAAGCCATAATAAGAGGAAGACAACCTCTTCCTTAATAGCTAGACTTAGGATGTAATGGGATTGGAAGAGGTACTGAATGTCATGGATGTGAAGCACAAAATATGGAGCAGCTCATGGAAATAAATGAGAGCCACCTAGACACAATGTGGACCTAAATGCAACAAGTGCTCAAGAATTAACATTATCAAAACAAGAAGCTCTTAAAATTCTTTCAACTTTACAACAATCATGTGCCATCACCAACTATATCATCACCATACCCACCATAGGGATTTCTTTCCCTTTATCTTTTATTTTTTGTTTTTCCTTATATGTTTTGAGTTGATTCATTATTTTGTGTTTTTTTTATTATGAGATGTGCATAGGTTTAAATGCATAGATTGTACGAAATTGAATGGAATTGGTTTAACTAGGAACAAGGTTGTTTGAGTAGTTAAGAAATATGACCTTATCAAGAGTACTTATGATTGTCTTACAAATGAAATTCAATTTAACTATGATGTTCATACCTATTCTGACCTCTTTGTCACTTGTTTAGATGGGTTTTATTATGAAAATTGAACTTAATTGGTTGGATTCATTAGTGATCATTCATGGAGAGAATTGATTATAAAGAAGTGACATATATTCACAACATTAATGAAATAAGTAATTCAATCCCTAATATGCTAACTCTTGAAGTGAAAAAAAAAATCAAAAGTAGAAGGGATTAAAAGTAGATCCAAAGGCTACTTGTGAGTTGATATTTAGCCCAGTAACTAAAGTTGTACCCTAAAGATGTGCACCTCCTTATTAAAAGGTTAAAATGACCCTCCAACCTTGGTAAAAGAACATCACCTAGTTGAGTAACCGAAGATGTGCTTCTAAAGATGTGCATAATAACATAAAATGACTAGGTCGTTATTCTTAGCAAATGTAAAAATTAATATTTAAAATGAAAAAAGTGAAACTTATGAATTTTCTTTCAAAATAAAAAAATTTCATGAGTGATTTCTTAGTGATATCTTACCTTGCGCGTAGTAAGTTGATCATAGAGCATGCTTACAAATGCAATGGATGTGAGAATAAGATAGCAATGCCTAATTAATGCATATTTTCAATTTAAATACAATCATGATTTGGGGGGAACAAGTGAATAGTTTTGATGTCATTAAATGATTAATTTTTTTAGCCAAACTAACTCTATAATATCTCTTGCCATTATTGCTTTCAAGCTATCATTCTGCATTGTATTGTGTGACTTAGTTGTTTTGTGCACCTTACATTGGAAGTTTTGATTGATGGAAAGTAGAAGTTTAAATATGGGTAAGTTGATAGGTGTGCATTAAGATATGTTAACCAAGTCGTTATGTTACTTTTAAAGGTTAGATTAGTATTATGAAGTTTAGGACTTAGATTTATGTTCTTCTGATTTTGTTATCACTTTCTTTCTAATTTGAGCGTTTTGTGATGATTTTAAGCATGATCTAGACTTTATTTGTATGGATGCTTATTGTGTTACCATTGGTAGTTGAAATAGGAAGCCAAGGAGTGAAGAATACGAAGTGAAAGAGGACCATCAAGCGTCTAGGATCGTGGCTAGGGGGTAGCCATAGTCCACGACTGTGGACAACTATACTAACAGGCATCACACGAGTTTTCAAGAGATTCGAGGGTTTGTGTTGTTTTGACATTTTTAATGGTTTGAAACCCTAGGAGCCACCAATCGATGATTAGGTACATAATCAAAGAGACAATAAAGAAGTTATGGTGGCTTCTAAGGGGGGAAATAAAGATCATTTTTTCAAATTCTTTTAAAGTTCTTCAACTTTCTAGATTTTTCATTTCTATGGATTAATGAGAAGGATATCAAAATGCATTTAGTTGGGGGACTCATTAAAATTATTTATGGTTAAATTCCTTAGGAATTACTTTTGAATTATATTTTTGAACCCTTTCTTATTGATTCATTGAGAGCATGTTTGTGACATTTATTATGCTTGTATCTTATAATAGATTAAGAGATGGAGCTAAAAGATTTGTGTTGAGTTGTACAATGAGAGATGGAACATAAAAGACCAATAAAATTTAGTTTCATGTAGTTTAAGAATGATCTTAACTAGTTGATCAATTATATATAACATTGCTTCATAATTATTTTGGTATTTAGGATGGGTTTGATTAATTAAGAGCTAGCAAATAATTTCCTAACTTTTTTCAAATAGGAAAATTTAGTTACACCTTGAGAGAGGGTGACATAGGTCAAAAATTATTGAATGAATAAGGTAAGAGGGATATGAAAAAGGGATAGAAGTGATTCCTAGCTTCAAACCTTGATCTCCAAAGTTCTTACAATATTTTATTGTCAATTGTCAATTGTTCGATTTTAGTTTATTTTTAACTTTTGACAATTGATTTTGTGCATTAAACAAAAGATAACTTAGATTATTAGGTGACTAATCCTTATGAGATGATTGAGAGGGCAAATTGATTTTGTTTTAAATAGATATTTGCTATGTTTTGAACCCTAATTTTAAGTTTAATTGTTAAATTTTTTATTGGAATTGTTTAACTTATGGTAAATACAGATTAATTGGAAAATCATTAAAAAAGATAGTAAGAAGGGGACCCTCAAAATCAATATGTTGAACCATGGTGGTTCTAATCATGTGTTTTGATAATGACAAAACATTATTCCTACTAATGTTTGAGTTTTTTTATATTTTTATAAGCTAGGTTCATGTGTAAAGTATAAGAGCATATATGTTGAGCTCAAGGTAGAAGAGCCATCTTGAAGCTAAGAAAGAAGATGATCAAGTGCTTGGATATCAAGTATCAAATGATACAGTTCAAGTGTTGATAGTTCAAATAATGATCAAGATTGAAGACCAAGAGAAGCTTGAAGATAAAAAGAAAAAAGATCAAGCTTGGTTAGGCTTAGGAAAGTTCTTAAGTTGTAAGTCCTCTTGATCTTAATCAATCAATGAAAAAGGCTCTCACATTTGCATGAATATTTTCATATAGGCATATAGTAGTTGAATTGTTGTTTTAGTGATTACTTAAACTTGATTGTGGCTTTGGCATATGAAGAATTGAATTAGAATATAATTTAGCCTATAGGTTTTATAATTAAGAAGTAATGTGATGAATTGTTTAGTGTATGCTTCTTGATGATTTTCAATGAATTGAATTGTTGCTTGAAGTTATTTATGTATGTTAAAATTTGTTTGAATAACATTGTGTTATGAATTTTGGATTATGGAAGGTTTATGAATTAATAGAAAAGTTTTTTAAGATAGTTAAAATGAAAAGTTTCATAATCAAGGCAATTCTTAGGTTTAGAATCGTTTAAAATTTTTAGATGATTTTAAAAGCCTTGAATTATACCTTAAAACTTGTTTAAAGTTAGGAATTTATTTGGAAAGTTTTATAGTTAGTTCTGAGTATTTTTCATGTCTTTCTAGACATTAAATGACGGACTATTCATCCTTAAACAGTGGGCTCTAAGGGTGCCACTTTACTCTTTGTTTCCAGCACTACCAAATCCGGGCTATTCATAGAACAACGACAGCTTTGAGCAGCTCAGAAGGCGTCGTTTTTCTTACAAAATCTAGCGGCTAGTTTTGGGGCTTCAGACTATGACTTTTTAACCTCCCAAACGGCTAGTTTTTATTTCTAAGGACTCCATA
>JAOXYD010223549.1:0-18734 GCA_028565735.1 Pinacopodium congolense
AGTCCTAAAGTAATTGGCACCAATTTTCCTAATATTAAGGTCAAATTGTCCCTGAAAATGGTGCCAAAAACTTGTTGTATTGGTTAGGTGACTTTAAAACTGTGGGTGATTTTGAAATGATTTTACTTTGAAAACCAACTGAATTAAGCCAAGTGCACCTATCGTAAGAGTAATAAAGTAGAGTACTTTTTCAGACTTCGAGTGTCAAATCCACCAGGAAAATATTGCTTAACTAATAGTTGATCAGATTACAATTATTTAGAAAAAATCTAGAGAATTTGATGAAAAATTGGAAAATGACTTAAACTAGACTACCTTGGCTTAAATACTTCAAAAATGATTTTTAATTGCTTCTGAAAATTTTTTAAAATTATCAAATGTGTAAATTAGATATGGATTAGATGATTGATGATTTAATTGAGCCTTAAAACAAATTTAAAGTCTAATTAAAGTCCTTCATAAAATCAAAACAAAGCTATAAATAAGACTTTGCTTTTTCTCCATTTAATCTTGTCTAAAGTTTGGTTATGCTTTAAAATAAAGTAAATGGGCTTTAAGTTCAAGAAGGTGAGTTCTGAAAAATTAGTCCCAGAACTCCAAATTTCTCAAAAATCCAAGTTTGGTCATGCAAAGATTAATTCGTGTTGCTTATTGATTTTTCAAACAATTTAAGATGATTTTTCATACTTAAACTATCTTAAACACTAGTCTTAAGTGGCTAGCTTAAAATTGGTTCTTTCAAACCTTTAATAAGCAAAATACAGAAATTTAAACATGGATTGAAACTCTTGCAAATAATCAAATCATCAATCCATAGCAATAGAAATGATTAGCCATACATTTGAATGAAAGCATACAAGATATGCAATTTATACAACATACTTTGATAGATCTGAAATTAAGAGCTTAAAAATAAAGTTTAGATGTTACAAAAAATCCCAGAAAGACATCTGGATTTTTATTGAACTCTTAACTTGATTTTGGAATCCAGCCAAGCTCTAATTCATCAAGATCTTGCAGAAAAATCAAGAACATTCAAAGTTATAAGCATAAAAATAATAACCTTGATTAATCTGAAAATGGAACAAAATAAGATATAATCTGAGTTTAGAAACCCCCTTGGATGATTCTTAGACTCATATATAAGCCTTAATAATAAGCTCCAATGTTCAAAAACTCAGAAACAATACACAAATTCGAAGAACAAAGTGTTTGAAACTTAGAACTAAAGAAAAAGCTAAGAATGAGAGAAGAATAACTCTCTCTAGATGGTAGATCTGATCTCCTTAATCTCTCTATGTTTTTTGTATTTTTTTTTAATGTTTTCAGGACCTGGAGAGCTCCCCCCATGTGCTAGCAGACACTAACATTAATTAGGAACATGCCAAGAGTCAAAATCTGGAAGATTTGAAGTTAAAATTGTTGACTATGTGATTAATGGCGCCCTGCCTCCATACAACAGTATCTTGAGAGGGTGTCGTTAATTAGCACCAATTAACAACCCCATGTTCTTCCATTATCGTGACCCTACTAGGGGGCCGTTAACTTTCAGAAAGAAGAGGAATTCTTCATGTTTTTACTCCAATCTTCATCATTAAGCTCCATCCTGCAAATTAAACATAATAACACATAAATTTAACAATTAATCATTGAATTGAGGGTCATAATTCAACAAATTAACTATTAAAACTCTATTAATTTGACCCCTAACAATTCCCAATTGTAGTTTCATTGAGATGAGGTATTATAGGATGGTTAGCCTAACACCCATTATGTTGCCTTTTTATGAAGAAAGCTATCAATCTTGTAGATTAAAATGTGGAGACATTTAAACAAATGTGTGGCTATTTATTATAGAACAAGTTCACTAAACTAATGTGATGTTAAGAATCTTGAATGGAAAATTACTTATGTGCCTATGAATTACCTCATTATGATAATTGTATAGTTGATCTTTAAACTTGAGATTATCAAAATTATATCATATAGAAATTACTATGTTTTGATGCTACTTGTGATCTACTCTAGGAAATAGTTCAATTTAGTGGTAATTAGATATAGTATGAACTATGTAGAGATAGTTGAATGAATCAATAAAGGATTTTTCATCCTAAAGTAATTAAGGAGAATGATCCACTATTCTTAATTATTAATGATTTGGTAATTCTCTTACTATATTGAATTGAAATTCAAAAAAGTTTTTATTTAAATATAAATTATAAATCATGTACTAATTAGGAAGAACATATATGAATAAATTATTTAAAATAGACATTAATTCGATAATCTAGTTCCAATTAGAATATTAGATGAAGAAATAATTAAATCATATATCATAACCATGCATGGATAGGTTAAGTAAAGCCGCTTTGACATTCCTAATATTTAAGTAGTCATAACATATTTCTAGATGCCAATCGTGATATATAATTATAAATTATTTAATTAGAGAATTGAAGATAAATTAAAACATGTTCTAATTTTTCTAATTATAATTGTGAATTAAAATTAAAAATTATAATTATTACTAAAATATTAAGAACCTAATAGATCACACATAAAGGTTTACTAAAGGAGAGAAATTTTTTTAATTAAGCTGAACTTAATTAGGAAGTTTTATAAACTTCAATGATTAATATTTGATATTTGATCTTATTAGGATTGAATTGTAACTATGATTAAAGTTTGACTTTAATTGTAATTTTGATAAATTCTAAAGTTATGAAAAATATGATTTTTTTTGTAAAAAAGGGAAGAAGAAATAAGAATAACTATCATTATTCTTCTTCTTCCTCTCACAACTAGATTTAAGTTCTCCTTATAGTTAGATCTATGGATGACTTAGGGTTTAATGTTTGAACGGCTAAATAGTTGATAGATTCAAGAAGAAAAAGATTCATAGGTGTTGGTTGGTTTAATAGTCAATAAGCTTAAATACTTTAATCAATTAACATTCAACTCAATTCAATTCAAAACAAAAAATACGATATTGTATTGGTCAATAAGAAATAAAGTGGAGTATTTTTATGACTCTGGAATGTCAAGCATATAGGGAATCGTGTGACTACTAAAGCAATCAGATTATAATTATCTAGAGAGCTCAAAAGTACTAAATTGATTAAGCTAATATAATTAAATTAACTTAAAAACTTCCAACTATTGCTATAAATTCCAAATTACTTAAGAATTACCAAATTGAATAGCTTTGCTGGGGCTTAGGATGTAAATGGCTTAATTAAGTTATGAAATAGATTAAATACCTAATTTAAGGTCTTCACTAAATGAAGACATCGCTATGGTTAAGACAATGCCTTCTTTCCACCCATCCTAAAATGATTTTTGATTATTTCATTAATTAATAGGTATTAAACTTAAAGTTCAAGAAGTCTAATCCTAAATTCTATATTCAAGATTAGTACCCTTATGATTAACCAAAGTAGATTTCTCAGATCCTTGATTTAAACCATGTTTTTTACTAATTTTTCTAATGATTAAAGTAGATTTCTCATATTTTTAAGCATCTTTATTCTTATCTTAAATGATGAAGTTAAGACAAGCTTTAAGATCTCAAATAAATAAAGATTAACATCCAATCATGAAATAAAAACTCATTTAATCCATTTAAGAACCCATCCTTAGTATAAAATCAGCTTGAAACATCATACATATGCAAGAAAATTTAGATTCATGAAAACAACCCATGTTTTTGAACATATATGAATAAAGAGAATTAAATAAGTGAGAGAAGGGTTTAGATCTCACCAATTGTTGTTCCAAAGTGTTAAACAACCTTTAATCAACTTAACAAACTTATGGAATCCTCAAATACATCCTGAAAATACAATGAACATTGCTGAAAAAAAAGAAAAGATACTTAACTAAAGAAAGAAAAGAAGAAGGTCTTAGCTAAAATCTCATATTTGGAACTCTCAATTTGTTCTAACATCCATGAACTTAGGTTCTATGGCTTCATATATGTCTCAACTATAAGTGGGAAGCAAGTGGAAAAGTTGCAATCAATCATAATTGAGGAACTACCTGAAAAAGTCTCAATTGCTACTTAAACGACAATTAAAGAGTAATTAAATGACATCTTTTAACCTGCCACCCCCAATGTTTGACTCCAAAAGCTGACTTAAATGTGGATCTTGGGGGTTAAATGCAGGCTAAATTGGAGACCAACATTTAGCTCCTGTTTAGCTATATTCTTGATTCTTTTCTTAATTTCCATTTCAATCTGGTGTTAATTTTCAAGTTAAACATTTCAAAACATAAATCAAACAATTTAACGTCAAAATAAGATTGAATCAATATTAAAATATAAAGGAAAATCATATGAAATGAACCCTATCAATTCCCTCATACTTAATCATTTACTTTTCCTCAAGCAAATCAATCCATCATCAATTTCAAAACAACAAATAATCTTAAAAAAATAAACAATCCATCAAACCATATTGTTGAAACCTTTCCTTAACCATCCAATTATCAAACAAATCATTAAAATGCCCTAAGATTAATGAAGCATGTAAATTAACGAGCAACTTAAAATAACCTCACATTCTTTCAAACTTCAATCTAAATCACACAAGTCATTTTCAAATATAAATTGAAAATTCTTAAAGCAAAGTGAATAATCTTTGAACCAAAATCACATCATTTAAATATAAATCACAATTATGAAACAATAATGTGAGCTTTTATAGCTTGGTTGAGAGTCATTCAATATTTTTAGATGAAGATGAATATCTTATTGTGAACATCCCTGGTTACTCAATTAAATCACCTCACATTAACTGACTACTAACACCACTCCTTAACTTTAACCAATTAGTTTAAAGCTAGTGAACTAAATAAAAACTTGCTTACTGTTAAGCTTTTAAGTACTTTTTCTTTTATGTTTCTTTTTTATTTTAATTTTGAAATTGATTTCAATTTAAAAAAGATATGAAATGTCTACAAGAAGTTCTAAATTACTTTAAAAATATACATTTTATACTTGAAAATCATCATGATAATTAGATATTCATTATCCAAAATATAAAGAAATCAAAGTTAAATGTTAATAAACATGATTAACTAAGAATATAACATCTTAATTTATCAAAAATAATCAAAATCACAAGGAAAAATATCAATGATATGCTTTAAAATTGAAATTTTTTTTCAAATTTATAGATTATGTTGAAGAAGATGATAAAATTATAAAATCATGGACAAATAAAATTAAGTGTGACACAACCAATTACTCCCCCACACTTAAAATGAACATTGTCCTCAATGTTCATAAAATCAATCGTAAAGCACAAAATGAGAGATAAAGGGAAGAAAAACAATTGGAATAAAATGATAATATCTTTTAATGCTTCGTTGAAGTGAATATTGAAATTGGATCTTTGCTTGCAACTAGAAACAATAAAAGGAAAATGAAAGCACAAGAGACAATAATTAAATAACTATGTTCCATATATATAAATATATCATCCAAGTACATCAATGGAGTCAAAATACATCAAAAGAACCCCAAATCCATGGGAGCAGCTAAACTATAACTATAGAAATGAAAATACAACTAAAAATAAATACTAAAAAAATAACAAAAGCACATGGTCAATGAACATAATGCAAAAAAAGAAATAGCTAAAAATCAGGACTCTAATCAGTAAGAGGTGGTTGACGTATCTCTAAATGCTGCTTAATCTGATTAAGCTACTACTAAAAAAGATCCATGCAAGAGTCCATCCCATCCATCCGAGAGATGATAGTTGTAAAATCAGTCTCTATACGACTCTCCATCCTCAAAATAACAGTTAAAAATCACTGAAGGCTGGCTAAGAAGGTAGTGCATGAGGTACATAAGCTGGAATGTGATCATCTAGTTGTGGCCAATGCATGCTTAGAGTGGCGTAGGAGGAAGTCTCCCCTATGCCTTCCTTGGGAGTAGCTACAGGAATAGGTGTTGAGATATCTGCATCATCTACACTCTCACCTACTTATAAAGGTCTAAAAATAGTGTTTATCCTCATCTCACCAACTTTATAATATTACTAAAGCTTTAAAAGAGAATAAGAAATGGCGTTGGTTGGATGCACTGTTACCTAATCATCAAAAGAGACTCCTGATGTCTCAAATATCCTTGTAAGCATGCATTTAAAATATAAGTTTTTGTATTGTCAGGTAAATCGAACCACATTTCTCATGCTTCCTCATGCTCTATAAAATAAAACTAGCTAAAGGAAGACCCTCTATAGCTCCTAATCCATAAAGTAACTTATATAAAAGATAAGTATCATCTAATCTAAGCTCATTGAGACCACTAGCTTTAAGAAGTACAATAGCTCTACATATTGCTACAGTTATTCGATCTCTAATAGTCAACTGGTTAGTAGGATAGCCTCTCTATTCAGGTGGACTAACTAAACTTAACTGAGCTCGGGCTACATCCATCAAAAAGGGGGGATTAAAAGGAGCCGAATCACCTTAAATTCTATGCACCCTATAAACATAAATATCTACCATATCTAGTACTGTTAGGAAAGTAGAAAGAAACGAATGAGTGAAAATATTGGGGTACCTCGTACCAATAATCGAATGTAAAAGAGATCAAAGGCATTCTTCTCCTCAATATTAGCAAAGAACTCCTTAACGAGCAAAGGGTAGTAAGGTCTAAAAAAAGTAAGCACTAGAAGCCACTAGAAGGCTAAAAAAAAGAGGCAAAACTTGGAACTCAGCCTCCACATTAGCTTCAATAGACCTGTCAATGATAAATGCGTTGTTATGCATGGCCTCAAACCAATCAGAGTTTTCTTGACTCACAAAGTGAGAAGGATCAAACTCCAACCTTAATTTTGAGTTAGAGGCTTGAGAAGATTGTCTAGGTGTTGACTGAACTAAAGCAACTAAACAAACATAAGAAAACAAGTCAAAAAACATAAAGAAATTCAAAAATTATCATATGAATATTTAATTCTTCTTGTTTTATATTTCAACTCAAATATTGGTAAAGTTGATCATTTGGAAAATTTTAATATTATTTTGCTTTGCTCAATGATTAGATCATTGCAAGTCTTCCATCATATTATGGGTATGTTTAGCCCTTATAAGTACGAATCAATTGATTATATTCTCAAGTACATATCTAAAAGACTATTTAAAGTTGTACATAGTTAACTCTTAAAGTCTAATATTTATTAGTAAAATGAAAATGGTTTGGGAGTTAGACATTGACTCATATAGAGTAAAGGTTAAATTCATCAAAGAGTTCGTCTAATTTAATCAATTATTATTTAAATCTTTAAAGTTTCAACACTATCAAATAGGTTTTTGAAGTTTACAGTAATTATCATTCTTAATCATTTTTTAACTTTATTTTATGTGGATTGTAGGAAATCCAACTACACCTAATCATGTGGTAGTTAGACTACATGTGGCACTACCATATAGCAAGTTATTGACCATTTCAATACTTAAAAAAATGACATCACTTTGATTCTTAGAAATCCAATGTTATCCTATATAGTGTTAAATTGTTAATTAAATTATTAAAATGATGTTTTTTGTATCTTAAAACAACATATTTTTTTGCAATTTACAAAATGACATCATTTTTTAAGAAGATGAAGTTGTTAACTAACTTATAAAAACGACATCATTTATTTAAGAATAAAAACAATATCATTTTGATCATCAACTTAAGGCTACTGGGTATCACTTCTATTTTTAAATTATAATTTTTTGTATCTATTTCCTATTTTTGATTTATGTGTTTTTGTTAAAAAAATATAACATGTTTCGTTGAAAATTTGTGTGGGAAAGTGGAAGAAGAAGAAATGAGAAATATTAGAAAAATTATAGGTTTAGGTGATGATGAGAGAGAGGATGCCTATTATAAAGAACAAAGAATAAAATTTTTTTAAAAAATTTCCATTTTTTTTCTTATTTATGTTTTTTAAATTTGTAAATATTTTTTATTAAAAAGGTAAAGACAACATGATTTTGTCATTAGTTTCTGTGTTTAACAAAAAACAAAAGAAAAAAAGTGATAACAAAGGAATTGTCCTCTTCATCATTGTTCTTATTCTCTCTTTATTCACCTCTTTCTTCTCTCCTCAACTAAGAAGATTCATTACCAAAACCCTAACAAGGCATTAGAGCTAGTCATCCTATCAACTTGTGTACTATTTAATAGAATTCAAAGAAGTTGGACCAAAGAGGAAGAAAAAAAAACCCCCTAATAATGCTATATGTCAAAGAAATCCCTTTATAAAACACACCCATGCTATTGCTATTCAACAACAAAATAACTTGAACACAGGGTTCTTGTTCATGTACATCATATGTGGCCTATATAAGTTTATGTTAAGATTAACGACTAAGGCATCAATGGTATACAAATTGTATCTCTTAGACCATATAATAAAGTATCTTTAGGCAATTGTGTTGATATTTCCATGTACTATTCCTTAAACACCATTTCACTAAAATCATTTGTCCTATTAAAGCTTAAATTGGAAAAGGTCTGCCTATTTGATTTTCTCTTTATATTAGGGGTCAAATTGATAATGTTTTTAGATATTATTTGATGTTAATTTACCCCTATTTGAGTTTTTAAATTTTTAATTATTGATTGAAATTTATTAATTTGTAGATTGATGTGAATACTTTAAGAATTAAACAAAAGGAAGGCAAAAACAATCAAGGTTTATATCCTCAATGTGAGTCTAACCAACCCACGTTAAAGGACGCTAGAGACAGGTCATTAATGTAGTCCACCGCCATTTAATTGCGGTTGAGCCCACCATTATTCTTCGAAGCTCAACTGTTATTATAGGTATATACATGGATTTTTCAACAGATTTTTCAAGAATTGCTACGCCAAACTTTGTCAATTTACAATAGCCTCTCCCCTATAAATAGGGGGCCTCTCCAGACATCCAGAGCATTAGTTTTAGGTAGCAAACACATTTGTATTAGTTAGTTTTTAGATTAAAGTAGTTTTATATTGTTTTTCTTTTTTGTTTTATTTCAATATTTTCTAATTTAAGTTTTTAGGTCATTTGTGGATTCTTAAGCTATATACATGTTATTCAGAGCTAGAATACCATTTGGGGGATGTGATTTCGTTCATTCTAAACTATTAATTTCGTGTATTATTATTATTATTATTATTTTGAATTAATCAAAGTTATGTTTTTTAAGTTATATTTTCCATATTCATTTATTAATTTCATTTTCTAATTTAATTTTTAGTTAAGATCAGGTTGTTTAATGTGTTAATTGGTGCCTTGTAAATGATTTGTGAGTTAATCTTTGTTTATTAAATCTTAATGCTTATCTTAACTTGATCAATTAAGATAAAGTCATTAGATAATCTAAGACTTGAGAAATCTACCTAGATTATTGGAGAAATTAATAAAACACGTGATATAAAGTAGTGCATTACCAAACTCTAGCTAATCGTAAGGGTGTTAATCTTGAAATAGGAAATTTTAAGACTAGACTTCTTGATCTTTAGGTCTATTACCTAAGTATTATACATGGCCAAACTTCAAGATATGACCAATAGAGATAAGACAGTGACTTAATCATGACGCTGTTTTGACTTAGTGAAGATACCCTAGATTTGGCATCTCAAACTTTTAATCAATTAGGTCATCGACAACTTGGGCCTTGACTGAACAATTAGAAAAATCAATCTTAAACCTCTGTTGTAATTGATTGGAAACTTTCTAGGTTTTCTAATTAGGTTTGTAATTTTTAATTAATTAAATTGTAGTTTAGTTCCCTAGATAGTTGTAATCCAAGTGATTTAGGCATTACATACAGTTTCCCATGGAATCAATATTCAGAGTGTTAATTATACTCCATTATATTTACTTAGTAATCTGTGCACTTGCTAAAAAGTTGGTGTTGAATTAATTATGGAATTGTGTGTCAAAGGACCAATTTATTTTAAGTAAGATCAATTAACAAGTTTTTGGTACCATTATTGGCGAATCTTAATTAGGGTAATAGGAACATATCGATGTCAATTACTTTAGAATTTTTTTTAATTTGATGTTTAGATTAGAATTTTCTATCTTTGTTTTCATTTTGATGTGAGAAATGTGGTGTCAACAAGACACTTGGCAAGATTGCTAGTGATGTGAGCCTGAAGTACAAGAATTTGAATGTGGAAGTAGTTGGGCAAACCATGATACACAGAATCATGAATCCTATTCCTTTGACTACTCACCTTACCCTAATTACTCCTAGCTGAATCCATCCCACTTTAAATCACCTTCTTGTCCTTATTAACCACCCTAATGTCAATTTCAATTTCAATTTCAATATAAGCAATGCCATAAGAAACTCATGAACCCCTTCCAGATCATGAAGTGAGAGTTTTCAAATTAATTGAAATGAAAGACCTCATGCGAGAGCTCAGAGAAAGGAAATCATTCTTAAAATCAAGAAAAATTAGGAACAAGGTCAGATTAGAATTGCAATAAGAGTCCAAAATGGAGCAATTAGAAAGATCGATACAAGAAACATCTCGATTTCAATTTTATGAGGCTATTGAATACGAACCAAGTAAGTTAGCAATTTTTTTATATTAATAGTGATGAGCAAGAGCTTTCAATTATCAATGATAAGTTCGTGAATGATATGCAAGGTCTTGGAAATGGAGACATTAAGGAAGTCTTGGAGAGTGATGAAGAAATTGATAAGTCTATGGTTGAAGTCAATGAAAAAGAACTAGAATAATATGATTTCAAAGCCATTGAACTTCAAATAAATATTGGTGAGGAGAAGCTTATTAATGAATAACAAGAATATGAAAAACAAAATAATGAAGTGGTTGTCGAGAGTGAGGAATTATTGGAAATTTAGGAATCATTTGAGAGCACTAACTTTATTAAGGTTACATCTTTTGATCTTAAGTTGAAAGTTGTGATTCATGAATTTTTATTGTGGTACTTTGACAAGGGAAGAAGTCATACATTGCTTTTCATTAAGTTTTGGATTTATGATATATTTAAACACTTAATTGGAGCTGTAGGAGCACTCAAGAGTTTCACTTTTCCATATTAATAGAATGAAGCAAGGAAGTTAGGTGTTTGATCTATAAAGACTTTGAAAATTCTCTAACCTTAGGGTCTAGCTACTAGACCTTAAAGAAGTAGGTATTGAGAGGTAACCCAACTATAAAAGTAGGACATTATGATTAAATAAAAGTTTGATTTGTTTTGAATAAAATTTAGAGGATTAATATGCTTTCATATCATCAATATTTTCTTAGTTTTATGTGACATCTTTAAATTTTAAATGATTTAAAACTCCCATTTTTGAACAAATTGATGAACAATCTAATTAATTTTGTTTTTCCTAAATTTAAGAAGAATTTGATGAGGTTTTAAGGTGAAAATCACGTTTAAGTTAGCATAGACCATCAATAGTGGTCTATTGAACCACCATTGATAGCTTAACCACCATTATACTTCATAAATACAGTTCATTAACAGTGGTATAAATGGTGGTTGGATACTACCATTGATTAACCTAGAAATCGCCTTCAATCCTAGCAAACAGGACAAAAATGCCAGTATTTTAGAGAGCAGCCTTAATACTTGCATCTTCTTCTTCTTTTCTTCCCAACTGTTGTCCTTCTTCTATTTACACCACCGTACCTCTCCGTTCTTGGTGATTTGGTGCATAAAATTTTAGTTTTTGCATCCTTTCTTCCCTATTTCACCTCTACAGCAAATTTCCATCCTTAAATTATTAGTTTTCATCCATTTTACACCCTAAATCAACCTTAATTTGTCAAAAGACTATTCACTAACGTTGCTTTTTCTTTTCCATTTTTCTTGCAATTTTGTCCTCCAGTGCTCTTGTTTTGGTGCCAATCAACTCCTTGTGACAAAAGCTTTTTTTGTTACCTCTTTTGCATCTTAACTCTCTCGTTACTAGTAAGGGAATATTTCAACAATTACAAGAATATTTTGATGATAGTGCTTGAAAAAGTTTTGATCTAAATTTGCATTTTTAGACATATCTCAGCCTTATTTTAGTACAATTTAAAGTTCGATGGCACCTCAGTCACACAAGAGCATCTTTATCTTGAAAGAGGACTAGATTTGATGAGTCTCGCTTTACTTCGTGAGACAATGTAGATTAGTTCTGTCTCATAAAGAACATGAAATCATCGTTGACTGTATAGTAGCACCAGCCCTCAAGGTAGAGTTTGGGGTTATAACAGTATTATAAGCTATAGGTTGGGAGCCTATCATTACAATATCAAGGCCATACTACTTTAATTTAGTTTATGAGTTCCACACAAAAATCGAGGCAAAAGATGAGGTGGATATCATTAAGATCTATAGCACAGCACAAGGTACTCCTATGTACATCACTCGTATTTTTTATTTCAATTCTATTAGGAGTATCAGATGAGGGCTTAGTGTATAGTTAGCATAAGCGTACGATGCATGGTAGGGCTTACAAAGCCCTAGGTCTTAGAAAAACTGACAAAGATAGGGCTTATAGCACCCCTTAATTAAAAGTGAGAGAGAGGATTGTGGTGGCACTTTTTAGTGCCAATGTGACTATTAGATCTAGTGGGCTCAATAAGATTAGGTATGTAGATTCCTAAATTTTGTACAAGATGCTATTCAGTTTAGGAATCTTTTCTAGTATACTAATAGTTAAGTTCATTATACCCCATATGCATGAGGTTGTTTAGATGAGACGTTTGAGAAATGTTTTTTATTAACCATGCTTGCTTATAAGATTTTCGAGACAATAGGAGTTTCATTCGATGGGGGAGGCACAAGTTGAGCTTCATAAAGCTTCAGAGATTACTTATTCCATACTTAAGTAGGGGAAATATGTTCATGTTCTAGGTAAGCGGTGCAACACTATTTTCCAACCTTTGTAGGGAGTGAGCAAGCTGATGATCCCACTATTCCATATGTCCTTCCTACTGCACTCAAGGAGATTATGGGTGAAGCATCTTCAAAGGCTAATTTAAGTGTTCATCCTTCACCTCCAGTTTCACCTACTTTCAGACCTCCTACTAATATCCCCTCAACTGATATTATAAATATTTTGTTAATGATGGAGGGTTGTTTCACTTCTGCGCTCTCATAACCTCATTCAGAGATTGTTTCTAGTATCACTGCCATCCATGATCATCTGGATCACATGGAGTTACAGATGGAGTAGCTAGAGGAGTGTCAGAGAGCTCGAGATCGGGATTATAGTCCTAATTTATAGTTTCTTTTGCGTTATGCTTTCATTTTGTTCTAGGATGTTTTTGTTATTTTCTTTCCATATGTTTCTCTTTTATTGTTCTCAATTTTTTTCTTTAAGTTTCATATTTTTGTTATATTTTTGTTTTGTTTCGAATATTGTTATTTGCTTTCAGTAGTTTTTTTCCTTCTTGGATGAACTTTGATCCCATATTTATGATAGTGAAGCTTATTTTTGTTCATTTTCTATCTCTTGTTTTTAATCTTTTTGGGTGGTTTCAGTTGTTGTAATCAGATCAATCAAGTAGTAACCCACTCATATTATATGGGTGTATTCCATTCCTTACTCTCACATTTTGTGTTTTATTTTCGATTTATGAATATTAGGGATAATGTTTAAATTAAGTGTGGGGTAGGGAGATATCATGTTATCACACTTGAGATTTCTTATCTTATAGCATATAATTTTGTTATCTTTTTTTATAATATATAATTTGTGGAAATTTTTCAAAATTTTGGATTTTTTAAGTTTACCTTTTATTTAAATTATTTATATAATTTAAGATATTATATTATTAATTAATTATGCTCATTAACAAATGAACTTGATTTCGTTATGTTTTTGGAAAGATGAATACCTAATGATCATTATGATTTTCTTTGTATAAAATGTATATTCCTAAGTAAATTGTAACTTCCTTTAAACATTTTTTTCATTTTGTCTTAGTTCAAAACAAAAACAAAGAAAAATAAGTTACATTTTTTTTAATAAGTAAGTAAATAAATTCACTATATTGACTCTTAACCGATAAAAAGGTGAAAGTTATTAAGTGGTACTAGTATCCAATTAAAGTGATGTGATTTAATTGAGTAACCAGGAGTGTTCGTGATAAAGTGTTCACTTTCGCGTAAAAAAAGTAAACAATATCTCAACCAAGCTTCTAAAACTCACTTTTGTGTTTTTTATGTTATTAATAAATAAAATATGTGAATTTATTTAATTTGTGATGCATTTTACTTTGTGTATATTCATTTTGTATTAAAAAATGATTTTAGTAACTCAGGTTGAATTTTGAAGAAGCATAATTTATCTTAATTCACTTGTTAATTGGCATGCTTAATTAATTATTATTATAACATCTTAATAATTTGTTTGATGATTGAATGATTAAGAAAAATCTTTCAATGATTGTTCTTGAAGAGTTTGATTTGTTTCCTATGCTTAAAATTTATATTGAAATGGATGATTGATTAGTTTGCTTGAGGATAAGCAAATACTTAAGTGTGTGATAATTGTTAAAGGTCAAATTGATAGTATTTTTGGATGTTATTTGTTATAACTTTTCCCCTATTTAAGTGTTTAAATGTTTAATTATTGATTGAAATTGATTAATTTTCATAATGATGTGAATACTTGAAGAATTATGTAAAAAGAAGGCAAAAATATCAAGGTTCATACCCTCAACATAGGTTTGGTTAACCTACATTAAAGGATGTAGCAACCCACGTTGAAGGATGCTAGAGACCGGTCATTAACAGCAATCCACTTCCCTTCAATGGTGGTTGAGCTCGTTGTTCTTATTAGGTGCTCAACCACCGTTTTAGTTGCAGACATGGGTTTTTTTAATAGATTTTTTCAAGAATTGCTGCACCAAACTTTGTCAATTTGTAGTAGCCTTTCCCCTATAAATAAGGGGTGTCTCTAGATGTTTAGAGCATAAGTTTTAGGTAATAACCACATTTGTTTTAGTTAGTTTTCATATTAAAATGGATTTAAGTTGTTTTTCTTTTCTTTTTCATTTCAATCTTTTGTAATTTGAGTTTTCAATCTAAAAGCTAGATATATGTTATTCAGAGCTAGCATACCATCTAAGGATGTGATTTGGTTTATTTGAAACTCTTAATCTTATGTATTATTGTTATTAATTCAATTAATCAAAGTTATACTGTTTAACTTATATTTTTCGTGTTCTTTGATTAATTTAATGTTCTCATTTAATTTTTAGTTGAGATTAGGTTGTTTAATGAGTTAATTGATGCCTTATGAATGTTTTATGAGTTAATATTTGTTTATTAAATTTTTAATGCTTATCCTAACTTGATTAATTAAGATAAATTCATTAGATAATCTAGGATCTAAGAAATCTATCTAAATTATTGGAAAAATCAATAAACAACGTGATTTAAATCAATGTATGACCAAACTCTGGCTAATCATGAGGGTGATAATCTTAAAATATAAAATTTTAAAAATAGACTTCTTCATTTTTAGGCCTCTTACTTAAGACTGATACATGACCAAACTTTAGGATATGATCAATAAAAACTTAGTACTATTTTGATTTAGTGAAGATACCCTAGATTTGGTATCACAAACTCTAAATCAATTAAATCATCAACCACCTAAGTCTTGATTGAATAATTAGAACAATCAATCTTAAACCTTTGTTGCAATTGATTGTAAGCATTCTAGGTTTTCTAATTTAGGTTTGTATTCTTTTAATTAATTTAATTGTAATCCAGTGTTTTCTAGATAATTATAATCTGAGTGACCTAAGCATTACATAAATTTTCCCTTAGGATCGATATTCAAAGTCTTAAATATACTTTACCGTATTACTTGTTAACTAGTACACTTGTCGAAAAGTTGGTCTTAAATTAATTGTGGAATTGTATAAAGGATTGATTTATTTTGTGTATGATTAACTAACAGAACTTCGCAACAAAAACTAAATGGGTCAATTTTGTTGCTAAAGAGTAGCTTAATGCCTAAAAATTTTTTAACATTCAATGGATTCTTTCTCAATCTCCTTATAGTTTGTGCATTGGATCGAGAAAAGAAGCAAAAGATTGAGGTCACGAATCTTTTCGATAAAAGGAGAGAAGAATACAGAGAGTATAGAGGAGAGAAAAATAAAGGCAAAGGAGAGAAAGAAAAAGGAGAATTTGTTAAGTTATTAATCAAAATGACCCCATTTTAATCCTTAAAGAGACAACACTATTTTAATTATTTTTTTTTATCCTCTTCTACCAAGATTCAAATCATAGTAAAGATAACTATTTAACTATTTTAAAAGTTAACTAACGCCTTTTTCTTATAAATCGATGTCATTTTTACACTATACAAAGTGACTTTATTTCAATAATTTAATTAAAATTTTGTAAAATTGTATTATTTATAGTTATAATTCTATTAGTCTATAAAGGACAAAGCTAATAGAAGACTAACAAATGATAATTATTTCAAACCTTATGAAACTATTTGATAGTTTTTAAACCTTAAGGATATAAATGATAGTTGATGAAATCACATGAGCACTCAATGAACTTAACCCTATAATATAATTTGGTTCATTTATAAGTATTTTAATGGGCTCTTAACTGTAAATTACTAAATAGCCATCATGAAGTTGTAATCCCAACTTAGTTATATACTACATGTTGATTAAACAATTTTGAAGTTGTTATTAGTAAGAACAAAAGCAATATAAAATATTTTTTAAACAAAATATTTGGGTAATTTTTTAATTTTAAAATTTATATTAAAATTTAATTTAAATCACATTATTTGCTAATGTTTAAAAAATTAACATTTTTAAATTATACTTATTAAATATAAAATTGAAAAAATCTCATTCCATCTATAGATGTTAATGTGTGAGCATTATTAAAGTCCAGAAGTGCTAGCTTAACATCTTGAGTGACATTATACAATACAAAAATCTTTTTAAAAATCTCACATTAATATACTTTAAACCAAAAATTCATATAAATTAAAAGAATTTATTATGCATCCCTAGTCTAAGTTATCATTTTTCATTTGATTGTACTTATTTTCTATTACCACAATTCCTTACTCACTTAACTTTACCATCCCAGTCACTCTAGTTATTGTAGACAATTTGTTTCTTAGAGTTAATTTGGGAGGATTAATTTTAAAACTTAGGATTTGAAATCTTAAATCTCTGGATTAAAGGATTTTGTATAGTAGAGTATCATTTAGGATATTAGTATATATATGTACAAATATATTTCCAAAACTTAAAAAAATTAATGGAAAAATAAAATAAAGGGCAAATTACAAAAAAATATTGAACTTTTTTTAATTTTACAATTGTAGCTAGAACTTCAAAATATGGGAACAAAATGCTCAAATTTTTAATTTTTTTTTAAAATGACCTGAAATTATTAACACCGTTAACGGAATTGATGCGTCAAACATGTCATTTCACACTCTAATGCTATAAGGTTGTCACGTTATTATTTTATTTTCAATTAATATTTTAAAATATATTTAAATTTAACTTAAATTTTATAAAAATTTCCTAGAAACTCTAATTCCCCGTCTAATCCTAAAATCACCAATGTCCCTTTTTTTTTTTTTCCAAATCTTCATCCAGCTCTCCTCTCTATTTGTACGTTTAATGGTGGAAAAGACAATTTGAGTGCTTTTGGTTATGTTTGAAGACAGTGTGAAGAAGTTAAAAGAGTTTTTAAACATCGCCAAGACAAGCTTTAAGCAAAATCGAGTTAAATATGCCCTTGATTACTTGGCTGATTGGGTTTATGACTTTTGAGGGTCGGTTTGATTGTCAAGTTTGGAGCATCTTAAATTTAGGGTGTTCTTGAATCAAATTAGTATGCCTAGTTTTAAGAAAAGAGTTTGTTGGCATGAGTTTCTTAAACCAATATTCACGAGTTCTCCTCTCACTGTCGTTAGAGTACTATCTCAGTGATTTTAGGCATTAGAAGCAACACTCATTTTGTTAACTTTTCTAATCTTTTAACCATCGTCTTTACATCTCTCTTCCTCACTTAGCATCACAGATGAGACCTTTTGTGTTACTAATAAAATGACAGTGGAAGTGGGGAATCTAGAAGGTTTGCTCATAATACAAATGACGCCACATGATAAGGCAAAACACTTTCGTTTAGTTAGTTAGTGAATAAGAAAGTCATAGTTTATTTCTAGTGTCATGGCAGCAACTCATTGGCCACCTTTGTTAATTGAACACTATTTGGTTGTAATGATTGAGAATTACAAGTATCGAAAATAACAGAAAGCTTATAGTATCATCTCACACTTATCTCTCTCTTCTTCATCTAGGTGGTTACACCATTCCTTATCTCTTATAGTGTAACAAGAGGTATTAGAGCACTCTACAACAGCCACCTGGAAAGGGGTCAGTAGAGCAACTGCTCAAGGAATAGGAGGCAAGCCGAGTCAGTAGGTAGTAGGAATCAAACAACTTGTAGACAAGGGCCTGCTGCCTACTCCTGGGGGATTAGGAACAAATCCTAAAGGTCAGTTTAACATAATTGCTCAAGTAACTAAATCTATCAGTAGCAAGGAAATGGATGAAAAACAGATGAAAGGGCTCCCTTACTTATACAATTGGCACTCTCCCTCTATATATAATTAGTTAGATTCTATCCATTTCCTCTGTACGTTATCAGGACTCGCATTTGATAAAAGTGGAAGACGGTTGGGGCGTGGTGGAG
>JAOXYD010223566.1:0-18732 GCA_028565735.1 Pinacopodium congolense
TTTTGTCTCCCATATGGAGCCTTAAACCAGAGATGAAGCTCTTAGTAATGAAAGTTGTTTTTTTTTTATAAAGAGTTGAATAAATTTGAAAGGAATAAGGTTTAGACAGTAGTATCTAGGCCTAATGTCCATCAAATTATTAGTAAAAAATAGGTATTTAGAAAGAAGATTGATGAATTAAGTAACATTATGAGAAACAAGGCTAGATTGGTAGCTAATAATTAAGTAGAAGGAATTAATTATAACTAGATTTTTTTTCACCTATAACTAGATTGGAGGCCATTAGGTTACTTTTGACATTTGCATCTTAAATTGTCTTTAAGCTTTATTAAATGGATATCAAGAGATCATTTCTTAATGTTTTTATTCAGGAAGAGGCTTATGTAAAGCAACCACCTTGTTTTGAGAACCATGATGCATCAAACCATGTTTATAAGCTTTTAAAAGCTTTATATGGTTAAAACAAGCTCCTATGGCTTGGTATAAGAGATTGAGTACATTTTTGTTACAAAATGATTTTTCATTGGGTAAAGTAGATATAACTCTCTTTATTAGGAAGGAAAATGATAATATTTTGAATGGGAGAGCTTAATTTCTTTTCTAGCTTTCAAATGAAAGATGGAATTTTCATTAGTCAAGCTAAATATAATAGGGAGTTGCTAAAGAGGTTTGGAATGGATCAATCAAAGCTTTTAGGAACCCTCATGAGTGTAACTACTAAGTTAAGCAAGGATGAGGAAGGAAAACCAATAGATTCTAAGTTGTATAAAGGCATGATAGGTAATTTTTTTAAGTCTCATTAATAGTAGACATCATATGATGTTTAATGTTTTTTTTATGTTCTAGGTTCCAATTAAGTCCTAGAGAGTCTTTCCTTTAGACATTAAAGTAATTTTGAGGTATTTGTGTGGTACATCATCCTTAGGATTACAATATCATAGGAATGCATTTATAGATTTAATTAACTATTCCAATCCTAATTATGTTGGTAGTATTTTAGATAGGAAGATTACATCTAACACTTTCCAATTTTGAGGATATATATTAGGCTCTTGGTTTAGTAAGAAGAAAATTTTGATAACTTTATCAATTATCGAAGTGGAATATGTATCGGTTGGTAGTTATTTTATTTAAATGCTTTAGCTTAGGCAAAAACTTAGAGATTATGGTGTAGAGCTTACCATGATCCCAATTACATATGATAACACTAGGGCCATATGCCTATGTAAGAATCCTATTCAACATTTAAGGAATAATCAAAAAAAGATTAAATATCGTTTTATAAGAGATCATATGCAAAATGGTAACATAGAATTGGAGTTCATTGATACATTACACCGATTGGTTAATATCTTCACTAAGCTAATGAATAAGGATAGATTTTGCATGATTAGTAGAGAATTAGGCATGGTTGATCATAGGTCTATTTTAAATTTGTAAGTTTGTATATGCTTTCTCAACTTTGATTTATATTTATGCATACCTTTTCAAATTTGATTTCTTCATTTTTTTCATGTTTTTCAACTTTGATATATTTGAAAAACTTATTTTTTACACGTGCTTTTTTAACTTTAATGTTATCTCCTACATTAAATTGGGTTTTTAATAACAATTGGTATCGTTTTCAACTCTTTTATAACTTTTTGATGATGCAAAAAAGGGAGAGAAGTTGAAGTTATATTAGTTTTTTCATGTAGGTGGAGCTAAGGTTTCAGCTATTTATGTTTATGTTTTTTATTTTCTTGCATAATATGTGAATGCGTTTTTTTATTGAAAAATGTGGATAATATGTGTTTTAAAGCTTAAAATAGCATAATGTGTGCATTTGATGCATTTTACATTTTTGTAAACCCTTTTTGTGTTTTTTCTCGCAAATGTGTTAGTGCATATATTTGGGGATAGTATAAATTTTTTTAACACATAAACTAAGAGAGAGTGTCATTTACTATTGGTATTAGAACTTATACGGTGATAGGTAATGTTTGATTATGTTTATGGTTTAAAATGGTTGATTTTGAATGTGTTTTTATTCCTTAATATCACATATTTTTTATCATAAAAAAGGGAAAGATTGTTGAACCAAGGGATGTTTGAATCTTGGTATTGACAATATCAAATAATGAATTTTATTAATGATTTAAGTTTTTGGTGTAAGATTAAAAGATAAGTAAATTTGGTGATTAATTCAAAGTAAAAAATATGGACTTGGAGACAAATTTTGAAGAAAATGGAAGAACATGCATGTTGAATGAAGGGAGGTTCCAATCATTGGTTTTGATGATGCAAAACATTATTATTACTAATGTTTTAATTTTGATGTAATTTTAAGATAGGAAAATGCAATTTGTGCATGCATACATGTTAGAGCCCAAAATTGATGTTTTAACTAAAGAAAATCCAAGAATTGGTGTTTAAACTAAAATAAAATAAAAATGATTACTAGAGTAAATCTCAAGAATGAAAATCCAACTAAGAATGAAGTTCAAAGTCATGAAGAAGAAGAATGAATAGGTTTAAGAGTTGTATTTTTTCTGTAAGCTTGCTTGATCTTTACTAATACTTAAAAGGGCTCACTTTTGCATTTCATATTTATATTTATGAATTTTGTTTAAGTTCTAAATTTTTTGAGTTTTATTATGATATTTGCACATTAGGAATTGATTTAGAATGTCATATTGGTATAAAGTTGCATAATTAAGAGGGAATTGTATGATTTGTTTTAAAGAAATCCTTTTAATGTGTCAAGTTTATTTGGAAACATGTTTTAAATCGTGTAGGTATTTTTAAAATTTTTTAGTCAAGCTTTTATATGAAAAAGTGATTTTGAGAATGTTTGGAAATTCATTAAAATGATTTTTGAAACTTTCAAAAGTTTTCAAGTGTTTAAATTTCTATAAATAAGGGATATGTTCCATTTTGGTTCAATTAAAATACATTGGTGTCTAAATTCATTTATGAATGAATTACAACTTATTTTAATTATTTTTTAAGTGAAAGAAATGTCTTGAAAGTGTTTATAAAAGGTTTTGGTATACTTATGAATTTTTTATAATTGGTTTTGAAAGTAATGTTTCTATATGAGTTTTCATTACTATAAACCAAGTATTTTTATGTTTGAACTTATTTGATAAGTCTTGGTATCTAAAATCATCTTAGGGAACTTTTAAAACTTATTTTTAAATTGCATTTGATAATAGGAAAAGATTTGAAAGTTTTTGGAGATGTGTTGGTCAAGTTTTGAAGCATATTTTTAGTGTCTCAACGGTGATCATTGATAGCATGTGTCATTAATGGCACTTGTCATGGTATAATCATGCAATCCATCATTATTATCCTGCATAAGGCACTAACATGCGTTGTTTAAAGAGATCACTGATGCCTTTAATGTTCGTAGAAACCTATGATAACGTTTTAATAGAATAATAACTAGTTTTAAAATTTAAAATTTCAATAGATTTAATACAACTAATTTTAATGTTCCTAACAACTATTAAACACACCTAATATATCTAATAGCTTCTTACAAGGTTTCTATAAAATTGGTTTCAATCTTTATGCAGTCTTATTAAAGTTTTAGGCTTACAACGTCACACACATCAAAGCTATCAAGTTTTTAGTTATTCATCTTCATCTTCATTCTTCAAGTCCTAAGTCTAATTTTTCATTTTTAGTTTGTTTGAGCCTTGAAGAGTTTTATTGATCATATATTTCATTTTTGATATCATAAGAAATGTTCATTCATTAAGCGTGCTTTGAAACACCATTAAATGTGTGATTAGTGTTCTATGTTAGGGATTCTAATTTTATGTGTTGATGATTGAGTTATAGGCTACTCTTTTCCATTAAAAAGAGTTCCAAAAGGTTGCTCTTCACCTTGAATAAAGAATATTTGAATTGTTTTTATTTTTAAATATGAACTGAAATTGATTTATATGATGAATGCCATTGGATGAGCATTAGGAAAAGCATTAAGTATTGGTGTTGCATAAGTTTCATAAAGAGCCCCTTCTTGCATTCATTTTTATCAAGCGATTGTTAAGTTATGTATGATTGAATTAAGGTTTAGAGAGCTTAAATTTAAGGGCTGTCCTAAGAATGAAATTATTGTATTTTAGGTTTTGATTTAAGGTTTAATCTTTACCCACTTTAAGTAAGATTTGTAAATGTTCCTCTTCACCCATTTGAAGTAAGATTGTACATGGGTTACTCTTCACCTTTGAAGTAAGATTCTATGATTAGTCTTCACCTCCTAAATGAAAGAAGATTGTTATAAAGGTTGCTCTTCACCTTCAACATCAAGTATGTTGGGATAGGACTAGGCCTAAGTGGTTTGGATGAACCTTGATAAATCTTGATGCATTCTTCTTTCCATTTCCTTTTAAAAAATATGCACTTGTGATTATTGTTTATTGAATTTAATTTATATTTTCACAAGCATTAACATATCATACATGTTGAATTATGGTTTACCGACCACATATAGTTGGAATTGGTTTCGGTGACTTAGGTTATTTAGTTTAGAAGAAAATTTTAATATCAAATTCAGCCCCCTCTTGGGTGCCATAAAGATTACAAAGCATTAGGGAAGCTCCAATGCCTTTTGGTTAGGTAGTTTAAATTTTTTTTAAGTTTTTCCTAAAGCTTAAATATTCTCTAGGCTTAATTTTTTCATATTGCATTTTATTAGTTATGTAAATTTTCACTAAAGAAGTCAAATTTTGAGTTTGAGTCAACCGAGTTAATTTGCCTATTGAAACAACCTTGAAGAGTATTTTAAAACTTGTGTGTGATTTTTCTCAAACAATTAAAAAATTTTGGAAAGTGCATGAATTGTTTTAGAATTGGTTTAAAATAAAAACTTTAAAGAATGTTCTAAAATGGTCATAAACTAAGACAATTTGTGTTTTTAACCTCAATTTTCATGTATTGATATTAAAAATTGTTAAGGGATGTTTTGTTAATTGTTTGAATAGAATTGAGAGTGAAAGAAATGATTTGAAGATGTTTCTGGATGAGTTTTATTTTTTAATAGAAGCAAGAATATGTTTTTCTAGTGATGACCTAAGTAATAAATCAATCGGTTGAGTGAGATTTCTAATGACTAGTATCATAACATTTGAGGCATATTTAGTTGGTTTGTTAGTTGTGACTTTTGGTTATAGTTTTTCTGTGTTTGTATTGGTTTTTATGTGTTTTCATATTTTTATACTTTTTTTTGGTTTCTGTATATTAGTGTGTTATTTTTTTCGATTTCTATGTTATTGTTTTCGATTTTTGTGTTTATAAAAATAAGAAATGAAAGCCAAAAACGAAAATAGAACTAGACATGCCTTTAGTAATCAATGTTTCTTTCATCCCACAACTTTTAGTTTATGAAAACCATGCCTCTTTTACCTCAAGGACACCATAAATAAGATTTCTAATGAATTTGAAATAATCTTTATGCAAGCTTGATTAAGGTTTGAGTTTACGAAGCCATTTATACCAAGTTCTCAAGTGTTCTTGTGTTCATCTTCTTTATTCTTCAATTTTCAAGTTTAAAATCCAATTTTCAATCCAATATTTTCTATTTAATTAAGCTTTCAAAGGGTTCATAACTTATATTTTTTGTCTTTAAAACCATAAGGGCCCTTTAATAAATATCATTTAAGTAAAACACCATTGAAGGTGTATTGCGTTACTTCAAAGGGATTTACCAATTGTTGGTGTGCGAATCATTGTATAGGATCATCTTTTCCTTGAAAAAGATTGATTAAAGGTTCCTCTTTACCTTTCAAAAAGAAGATTGCAATTATAAGGATTTCTCTTCACTCAGTGAAGAAGTAGTAACTAGTTTCTATGATTTAGTGAAACTTCCAATGTCATTATTGGAGAGAGGATGTAGGCTAGGCTAAAGCTGGTTGGTCAAACCCCTAATCTTATGTATCCTATTTGTCCTTACACTATTTATATCATTGTTAACTATGTTATCACCTTATTATTTTTATTGTGTTGATTTTTTATATACAACGACATGATTTTAGATTTAATTTTTGTTTAGGGATTGCAATTAGTTTGAATTATTTTAAGTGGTTTTGATTGTTAGTCTAAAATTTTTTTGAACATTCAATTCACGCCCCTTTTAAGTGCCTTTAGACTTACACATCCTTCATAGTGTTTGCTATAAGCCCTCTTAAACACTTTGATTGGCCACAATAATATTTTTTTTAGTTTATTTTTCTTGTAGGTTTATTAAATTGAATTTTATGGATTTCTTTTCACACGTGAAAGAAGATTTTTATATGAGTTACTTTTCACTCATGAAGGAAGATTATAGTGAAACTTTCAACAAGTCGTTAGAGAATGGACATAGGAGAATTTAATGTACCGATCCATTATAAATTGGTTTTCCTTTCTCTTTACCCACTACTTTTAAAGACTAAAAACTAAACTAAATGTTTCCAAATAATGAAAAGGAGATCAAGAATATTAAGGATTACCATATCTAGATGAATAGCTACGAATTCAAGTTTTCCATGATTTAATATAGTTATTTAAGATTGTGATGATTGATTTAGGGTATCTTCATAAAATCAAGACAATGTTGTGATTAAGACAATGCCTTTTCTTTATTTTTCCTTTTCTACAATTTGGTCATTTAATAAACTTAGACAATAGGTATGAAGATGAAGTTTAAACCAAAAATTCATTATTTTAGGATTAGCATTCTTACAATTAACTAGAGTTTGATCATTCTCTTGTTTGAACTATCTTTTTATTTAATTTTCCAATAATTAAGGTAGATTTCTTGGATCCTTAATCATCGATGACTCTACTCTAAGTTGCTATCTTATAAAAGAGGATTAAACATTCAAATAAATAAGGATTAGCTTCCAAACATGTATAAGAACTCAGTTAAACCATTTAGTATTCCTACTTGAGTTGAAAATCAGATTGACTACACATATCAATCAAAGAACACAAGACATAAAGCTTAAAATGCATGTCATATGATTAATCTAATAAAAGAATAAGATACAATAAATTTAAGAGTTTAGAAAGCATAAAATCAAGCTCCAAACAGATTTATGAATTTGAATCACATGCTCAATTTATTAAATTCCTTAAAAATACCCTGAATTTTCCAATATAAAAGATTGAAATAAAAAAAAACTTAAACAAGAAAGAGAGAATATGAAATTCTGCTAAAATGGATGAAATTGGATATAATATTATGCTCAAAATCTCTAAGGATGCTTTCATATTCCCCTATTAGAGTTTGTGCAAGTTGGTTGCAAGTGGCTTGAAAATCATCAATAATCCAACTAGAAAAATGTGTTAGTGGACATTAATGACACTGGACATTGCACATTAACCATGCCATTAATACCAAGCATCAATCTTCTGTCTCCAAGTTGTACAACAGTAGGGTTTTCTGGTGAATAATAGCATTGTATAATAGGTCACATTAATCTATTCTATAGGCTATAATGGAAGTTTTAAGGGAGACCTTAAGGGTTCCATTGAAGTGACACGTTAATCTCTTAAAAAATGCTCTGAATTTAATTCTTTTTACATAAATCCTCAATCTTAAGCATCAATATACAAATTAAACTATAACCAACATAAATAGAACAATTTAACATCAAAATAGGTGTAAATACATATCAAATTATATTTAAAAAATACTACAAACTATACCCCTATCAATTCCCCCACACTTAAGAATCTAGTTGAGCCTATCATCTATTCTCAAATAGAATATAATCATAGGAAAAATGTTTCAAACTCATCAAACATAACCATTGAAACTTCTTTCTTAAACATTCAATCATAATGAGTCATTAAGATGTTATATAATCAATTAATCATATCAAATCACAAGAAAATTAAATTTAGTTCATACTTCTTCAAATTTTAGCCTAAAATAAAAAAATCAATTCAATATAAAAAATAAATGTACACAAAGTAATATTCATCATTTTTTAAATAAATTCACATTTGTTTTATTGAAGAAACATAAATTGAAATGTGATCTTTGAAGGCTTGGTTGAGGAGCCCATTTGTCTTTTTACCTAAAAGTGAATACCTTTTCAAGAATACACCCAGTTACTTAAGTCAGTCATATTATCAACTAGCTACTAATATAACTCTTTAACTTCAACCTTTTTATTAGTTTGAAGCTAGCAAAGTTAATTTGTTACTCACTTCACTCACAATTTTTTAATTTTCAATTTTTTGTTTATTTAATTTAAATAAGATGATAAAAATGTTTAAAAGATGTTAAAAATCATTTAGGACTATGCAATTTATACATAGAAAATCATGATGATCATTAGGTATTCATTTTCCAAAGATATCAAACAATTGAAAACATTGGGTCATTAACATTTATAGTTAATTATATATTAGATCAAATCATCAAAATAATCAAAATTAAAAGGAATAATTTCAATAATATCCTCTTAAAGAAAGAAAAATTTTCTACAAATTATATACCATTTGGAAAGAGATTATAAAATGTTATGTTTTAGGACAATATAAACACAAGTGCGATAATCATATAGTCCCTTCCCCATACTTAAATTGAAAATTATGCCCAATGTTCAAAAATTAAAGATAAAGCATAACATAGGGAGAGATATGACCAATTATACACCTTTGAAAGATATACGATGTATATTGATCTATTCAAGTGTATAAGAGACATTGTCACAGTAAAATAAGAACTAATAAAAAGAAAATGAAAGGACAAGAGACAAAATGGATAGAAAAAATATTCAACTGTCATAAATGTAATAAAATTGAACCTAGGGGTACAAAATACAAAAGGAAACATACTTGAGAGAATAGAAAACATCATAATTGAAAATAAAACATCCAAGAACAAAAATAAAAAGTATAATCACAAAACCATGTAACTACTTGGCCCTTGGGCTCGGGATCGAATGTACTCCCACATCATATCCATTTGTGTTTGTAAATGATCCATATGAAATTCTAAGATTTACTATACTAGTATCCACTGGAGTGTGAAGATTAGCTAAGCTGGTATCCATCCTCCTCCTGCTTTGAAAGAATCTCCAAAATAGTAATAGCAGAAGGGTCAGTAGGCATGGAATTGGTTAGAGCATTTGAAACATGTAGCCTCCCAACAACCATCTTGCCTATGTGTAAGTTATAGGTTGGATCAATGTCCTCCAACTTATGCATATTTGCATAATATAAGTGTGGAGTACATGAACATGGAAGCTTGGGTGGCAGCACAGGGACATCGTTATCAAAACTAACTCTTACTGCTTGAAAGATTCTTGTAAAAAAGCATGGGAGTTAGATTTTTTTTCAGACATTGAATCCAAACAACATTCCTTATATGTAAAATGATAAAACCAACAAGTGGAATACTTGACACCTATCCTAATCCACGTAACATCTTATAAAGTATGTAAGTGTTAGCAAATCACATATCATTTAAGCTGCTCACTCTTAGTATAACATTTGTATTGATAAGTGCCAAAATAATCCTCTCCCAAACCCCTAAGTGAGTAATTAAAAAAGGTCATTAGTTCACTACTCTACTAAGACCTAGGATTATACAAGCTGTAGGGATTGTAGATCCAATTTGGTTAACATAAAAATTAAAAACTTGAGAAATTACAACAAAACTAAAGAAAGTAAAATAAAAGAACAACAATCTTAAATAAATGAACTTTAAGTAACTAAGTTCCTACCACAAAAAACAAAATAATCACACAAACACACACTCACTCACTCACTCACTCACTCACACACACACACACACACACACACACACACACACACAAACACACACACACATAAAGTCCATAGTACAGTGAGGATCATAACGTGCAAGTGTTTCACTGAATCCCTTAGCTACTAGGCATATAAAGCTTCACTCTTTGCCCAGTGACTTTAAAACTAGTGTGAACATTGATAACTTCAATTGTGCCAAAAGGATAAACCTTGGTCACCTTAAACGGACCAGTCCATCTTGATCTCAACTTTCAAATAAAGAGCTTCAATCTTGAATTATTGACTAAGACCTTATCACCTTCCATAATCTCATAATGTAGAATATGCTTATCATGCTATATGTTTGCTCATTACTTATACTGTTTAGAGTTATCATAAGCTTGAAGATGAAACTCATCTAACCTATTCAATTGCAATAATTTTTGTTTACCACTTCCTTTAATTTAAAATTTAAAAACTTGATGGCCCAAGATGCCTTATTCTTTAATCTCGTAGGTAAATCACAAGACTTTCCATGCACCAACCTATAATGAGACAAACTAATATGTATTTTCAAAGTTGTAAAATATCCTTACAATACCTTATTCAATTGCAATGGGCAGTCCTTCCTTGATGAACTAACGATCTTTTATAGGATCTTAATTTTCTGATTAGATATCTCTACCTGACTACTAGTTCAAAGATGATAGGGTATGATAATCTAACAGGTTAAAACATATTTAGTTAGGTGATTATGAAATTATTTATTGCAAAATTACAATATCCTATCTCTAAGATATTCTTCCTTAAAAATCAAATCACACCCTTTAGTTATCGGTAAGGTGACCACCTTAACCCATTTACTTACATAATCCACAACCATTAAAATGTATTGACTTTAGGATGATTGAGGGAAAGGTTCATTAAAATCAATGTCACAAACACCAAAAATGTCATATCCTAAGATATTGTTAAATGGCATCCCATGTCTTATTGACATGTTTTATGTTGTACGTGCTATACCATAAGTATACAGGTCATATCTTTATAGTATAACTACTATCGTTCCCTCAAGGATTGTGATTAGTTACCTAAAAAGTTGAATTCACTTTGTTTGAGGAAAAGAATATAATAAAAGTGGGCTAAAATTAAACTAAACTAAAAAAAAAATTGAACAGTTAAGAATGTAGCAATGAACTTGAGATTAACCAATGATAAATACTTAGAAATGAAAAATATGGTGCATTGTGCACACCTTATGTTCAGTGTTCATACATCATAAAATAAACAACTCCTCTATATAACATAAGTTGCTTTATGATTTATTACAAATGGCATCACATATGAATTTATACGATAAAAGATGTCCTAGGCTTCATATAAGTGTGATGAGTGCATTGTGGGCATCAAATTTGGCTAAACCAGTAAGGTTCTTCCACTATAAATAGTGATTAAAATTAGGGTGATTATCTTAAAGCGTAGTGATAGGAAAGCCAAATATTTTAGTCATAAATTCAATATCTAAGTTATATTCTTGTCCATGTATTCTAAACCAAAATTGATCTAATTTCTTTATGATACATTCAAAAGTCACAAAAGACTCAAGAGTCAATTCTCGACAGGTGACATAATCAAAATGTATAAACTTATCCCAACATACTTTCTTGCTAACTTCTCAACCTTATCCTTCAAACTTAATTGAGTTCATGGTGAAAAAATCAATATATTTAGGACCAACTAAAGGTTTATTTTTTAAGGTCTTGAAAATTCTTACCTTCCTCTCTTATGAAAATGGGTAATGGATCCCCAAATTCCTTCACTAAATCGCTAAAGCCATGTCTAAAAACTTTGCTTTTTGCTTTACTCTTTTAGCCATTGTTTTTATAAATACCTATAAAATAAATAAGAGAAAGAAAGTGTTATAAAACTAAGAGTTGAAGTGAAGAAAAGATGCGAAAAAGATGTTATTTGTAATGTTTAAGAAGATAAATATTAGGTAATGTTTAAAAAATGGTACAAACAAGGAAGAAAACTCAAGATTTTGGTGAAAAAGTGGTGAAAGTAGGAAGTTTGGGTAGGTAAGGGGAGACAATAATGAGAAAAAGGGAAGAGAGGAAGAAGAGAAGTGAAAAGTTAAGGATTAAGATAAAGAACATACATTTTTAAAGGAGCTACACAACTCACAATCATGACTTACTTGGAGCCCTCTTTACTATTGTGATTATGACAGAGGAGTTGGTTCCTCTTTTTTCATGATTATGACTTATATGGCTTCTTCCAAATGAAATTTTCATATTTTTTTTCATTTTTAACTCTATGGAAAGCCACTCGAACCTACAATCAAATAATGAATCATTAGTGAACAACCTAACAACAAGAATTACAAAAGAAAAAAACTAAAGAAAATAATTAAACACACATAAGAATTTATAAATAAAACTAACTAAAATCAAAACTTGGCAAAGTTAAGGTCTCTAACTTGAACATTCCTCATTCATAACATGATCAAATAGGAAAAAGTAAAGATATCACTTCCCTTTCATATGAGAAAACTCTGCCAAAGTATAGCTTACATCTATGGACATTAATCTTAAATGTTTTTGTTTCTATTTTGTTCTCCAATTCTAAGGCTCTAGATGCCTTTGAATGGACCATTCTAATAAAACTTAAACTTTCTTGTAAAAAATCAAAGCCTTGAGTTAATTAATAACACCAACTCAGCACTATTGAATTCTATTTTCTTAATGTGACTGTCATACCACTTCTTCACTCTTTCTTTGCAAAACTTGTCATTATCATAAGCATCAAATTGTAACTCCTCCAATTTGTTAAGTTATAATAACATCTTCTCAGTGGTTGATTTCTATCAAAGTTTAATACCTTGGTAGCTCAATACGCTTGATACTCTAACTCTATGAGTAAGTGACAAGTTTTCCTACAGACAAAACATAATGGAGTTGTACCTATAGGTGTTTTAAATGTGGTCTGATATGCTTATAGTATGCCATCTAACTTTAGTACCCAATATTTCCTTGAACCACTAACTATTTTCTCTAATAGATGCTTCAACTCTCTATTTACAACCTTGACTTGAAAATTGGTTTGTGGGTGGTAGGGTGTGGTAACTCTATGGTAACTTGAAAATTGGTTTGTGGGTGATAGGGTTTGGTAAATTTGTGGTAAACTCCATATCTCTTGAGCATAGCTTCAAAAGCTTTATTACAAAAAAGAGCTCTTCCATCACTTATGATTTCATTGGCACTCCAAATCTTTTGAGTATCCTTTTGATAAAATTTTCACTACTTTACCATCATTGGTTAGAATTGCCACTGCTTCAACCTATCTAGAAACATAATCCATACCTACTAAGATATACGTGTTCCCGAAGCAGGATGGGAAAAGTCTTATGCAGTACAGTACCCATACATTAAGAACTCCCAATTCTAATATGTTGGAGATGACCATCTCATCTCACTTTGATATATTTTTGACTCGTTGGGATCTATCATAATTCTTCATAAATTCTTAGTCATCTTTAAACAATTTAGGCCTAAAGAACTCGTATTCTAACATACAAGCTGCTATCTTATTTTCTCTTTAATGACTTGCATAAGATGAATTGTGACATTGAGTTAGAATTTCAAACATTTCATCCTTTAAAACACACCTACAAATCAAACCATTATCATAGATTTTATATGAGATAGGTTCATCTAAAAGATAATGAGTGGCTCAAATAAAAACTAGTTTTTATGTTGATAAGACAAATTGGGAGAAATGATACACTTGTAATATAGTGTTCCATATAAAAAAACTATGGAAAGAAAAAATGATATACCAATAATGAGGATTAATTGAGAAATGGTTCATTGATCTCTACACTTGGTTACACCTTCCCTCCTTCTAGATATTATAAGTGGTTCGCCACAACAATCTCCACTGATTTTTTATCTCTAACCTCGATATCAAATTCTTGCAAAAGCAGAATCTATTAGATAATCCTTGGCTTCGCATTCTTTTTAGTGAATAGGTACCTCAAGACTGCATGAACTATATAGACAATTACCTTTGAACCTAATAGTTGGATTGAAACTTGTCACATACAAATACCATAGCTAATAATCTTTTCAATTGTTATGTGGTTCAATTAAACCCTAGTCAAGGTCTTACTTGCATAGTAAATGGCATGCAGTATCTTATCCTTCCACTATCCTAGAATAGATCCCAATGCTTGGTCACTATCATCACACATAATATTGAATGCTAGGGACTAATTCAGTAAGGTCAAAATTAGTGTTGAGATGAGTGCATCCTTTAACCTATCAAAAGCATTCAAACAATTAGTATTAAAGTCAAAAGTTGCATCTTTAATCAACAAATTAGTGAGAAGTTCAGCAATAAGAGAAAAATCCTTAATGAAGTGATGGTAGAATCTTGCATGCCCTAAAAATGCACTGCCACCCTTGATGTTGCGTGGTGTTGAAAGGTTCTTAATGATCTTTGACATTGCGTGGTGGTGAAAGGTTCTTAATGATCTTCGTTTTTGTCCTATCCATTTCTATACCTTTGTATGATATCTTGTGTCCTAAAACTATACCTTCATGCACCATGAAGTGACACTTCTCCCAATTAAGGACCAAATGTCATTCTTTACATCTTTGAAGCACTCTGTCTAGGTTTTGTAAACAAT
The DNA here is from genome assembly GCA_028565735.1 of Pinacopodium congolense. NCBI lineage: Eukaryota > Viridiplantae > Streptophyta > Magnoliopsida > Malpighiales > Erythroxylaceae > Pinacopodium > Pinacopodium congolense. The sequence goes on from JAOXYD010223566.1 coordinate 14,423, forward strand.
TTTCAAAGGAGTCTCTAAGGATAGAAAATTTATCCATAAACACTTCTCTTCGATCATAACAACAAATATTACCATCATACACCTTTGAAAAGTTATTGGTGCATTGTAAAGTCCTAAATGTATCCTTCTATAAGAAAAGGTCCTATAGGGACATGTGAAAGTAGTCTTCTCTTGATCATCCAGATATGTAAAAATCTAATTGTAGCCTAAGCAAACATCTAGGAAGAAATAGAAGGCATGTCCAGCCACTCTCTCAATAATTTGATCTACAAAGGATAGGGGAAAATAATAATTCTAATTTATGTAAGCCCTATAACATGTGACAGTTCTGATGAAACTCATTTTTTCATTTTTCATTTTCTATCACTATGATACCACCCTTCTTAAGCACACTCTATACTAGACTCACCCATTAACTATTCGAGATAGGGTCAAGGATTCCTGCATCCAAAAGCTTCACCATTCCTTTCTTCACTACTTCCTTCATATTAGGTTCAAACTCCTCTATCTTTTCCCTAGTTTTCTTACATCCTTCTTGAAGTTTGATCTTATGCATCATTACACTAGGAATTATTCTTCATATGTCTGTAATTTTCTATCCCATGGCTTTCATCCTCCTCTTTATAATCTCTGCCACCTAATTTTCTTACTCCACATCTAGTTGGTTTGAAATGATAATTAGTAGTGTATTGACTTCACCTAGAAAGGTGTATCTAAGATGGTTGGTAAAGGCTCCAGCTCTAAGTAGGTGGTCTCTTAATAGAAGGTGGAGTGGCTACTTCAGTTCACTATAAGAGTTCTTGTTTGGACATCTCACCCATCTCCTCTTCCTCCTCAATCTCTTTAACATTTTTCTTCTCTAATTACTCATCAAATCCCCATTATTGGTCTACAGTCATATACTAAATCAATTTTCATCTAAGCACTTCCCTTTGTTGGATTTTTCAGTGTTTTTCTCTTATTAAACTCTACTTGCTCATCACCAATACAAAGAACTAACATCTCATTTTGGACATCAATCATGCCCTTCAAGTAGTCCTAAATGGCTTCCAAAGAATTAACATACTACACCTATCATCCTCAAAATCCATCATAATAAAATCTACCGGGATGATAAACTTGTCCACCTTTACTAATATTTCCTCTACCACTTCAAATGACTTTTTGGTTGATTGATCTATCAACTGTATAAGTATTGCTATTAGATTCATGTCTCCTAGTCCCAATTTTCTGAAAATGGATAAGGCCATTAAGCTAATGCTAGTTCCTAAATCATATAAACATTTTGAAAATTGTAAATTACCAACTACACAATGAATATCAAAACTCCTTGGAACTTTTAATTTAGAGGCCATGTGACTGGTAATTATAGAGCTATAACTCTATGCCAAAGACACCATCTAGTTTTCCTTTTAAGTCCACTTGTTGGTTAAGATGTTCTTGAGGAACTTGAAGTACTTGGGTATGTTATCCAAAGACTCCACAAAGGATAAGTTAATATGCAATTTCTTTAGCTTCTTTAAGAATTTGGAAAATTGTGCATCCTTTTGGTTCTTCTTTAACCTTTATAGAAATGAGATTTTAGAATATAATGCGGTGGTGGCACGTAAGGCTTCTCTACATCTTTCTCCTCTTTTTTCTCTTAGTTCTTTTCCTTAGGGGGTTCGACCCCTTTCTTCATTAGTTCTTTTAACTCCTTCCTACTTCTTAGCTTGATAGCCTTGAATTACTCCTTTGGGTTGGACTCGATGTTACTAAAATGGCTCCCTACATTCCTTGTTGATAATGAACTTGCAGGTTGGCTAACTTAAACCTCTAAGTTTTGAATAGAAGAGGCATAGGTTTTCATTATTTGGTCGAATTTGGCTTCCATCCTCTTCTGGCTTTCATCTTTGCTATTGAAGTTGGAGCTTAACATGTCCATTAGCTTGTCTATGTTTGACTCTCAAAGATCCAACCCTATCCTATTAAAAACTGGTGGACTTTATGCTCTCACATTATTTCTTGCATTGTTATTCTAAAAGAAAATTAGGTAGTTCTTCCACTGTGAATTATAAGTATTGGAATAGGGGTTCTTACCTGATCATACTTGTGGTTCCCTCATGTAATTGACTTGTTCTATAACCTTTCTAAACATTAGAAAACACTACACTATCAAATGAATCTCTTGATCACACAACTTATAATCATGTTATATTGCATTTACTAGATTAGAGGAAGTGGCCTGTAATATGTTTAATTGCTTAGTGAGGGCTGACATTTTAGCTTGCAAAGCTGTCACTGAATCTATGGCTATCACTACTTTCTTCTATTTAAATCTTGTTTGCCTACTCCTTTCTATTGTCCAAAGATAACTGTTATTTTCCATCTCTTCTAATAGGTCATGAGTAGTATTAATCCTCTTCGCATTAAAGAACCTCTAGTAGCTGAATCTATAGTTTCTCTTGTATGTGTGTTAACTTCATTATAAAATGTCTATAGTAAAAACTCCTTCGGTAAATTATAATGAGGATAGCTCCTTTACAATTCTTTAAATCTTTCTCATGCTTTATATAAGGATTCTCCCTTACTTTGCTGGAAATTCATGACCTCCTTTATAATTTTAGTGGTTTTTGTTAATGGAAAGTATTTAGCTAAGAAAGCTTAAACTAACTACTCCCATATTGTAATATTTTTTGGATATAGAGAATTTGACCCCACCTTAGGCCAGTCCTTTAAAGTAAATGGAAATAATCTCAACTTTGTGGCATCCCCTGGTAATCCATTATAGTGAAAAGTGTTCCATCTCTCTAGAAAAATTTTTAGGTATACATTGGGATCTTATTAGCCAAATCATAAAACTAAAAATTGGTTTGTAGCATGTTCAACAATGTCAGTTTAATCTCAAGATTATTAACCTGGAATGGGGGTCTTGTAATCCATTATCAATTTACATTGAATCCAAGCCTCATGAATTCTATCAGAGTTCATTGACTCCCTCCTTGATTTCCTTTTTTCTGTCATTATTTTATTGATAGCTTATTGGTGATTTTCTCTATGAATTTCTCTTTCGTGTTTGATGATGTTTGAATTTTTTATATCTCCTAACTTGCTTGAACTCTTTGAAACTAATGTATTCATGCACTTGTAATCAAATGCTAAATACCAATCCTTGACAATAGTGTCAAAAACTTGATTTTGTTTTACACTATACTACAAGAATAGAAGTCGTATCTTATGGTATAACTGATATCATTCCTATAAGTGTTGAATATACTCATTAAATCCTGCCTATATCTGCTATTATAATATTCAACTTCGAAATATATGAAATTGAAATAGTAAATCTATTTTTTATTTAATTTTTATAATTCTTTGGACTCTAAAAAAATTTGTAGATATTTTTTACTAATATTTTGAATCATATTTTGTTTAAGGTACAAAAAAGAATTTAGTAACTAAAAATTAAATTAAATTAACAAAACTCAATGAATGAAAAGGCATAAGAAATCAATGACGTTAAAGTTACTTAGTGATGGGAACTTAGGGATTGTCATATCCTTTTTTTATACTTCATTTACCTTATTGATTTAACTATGTTTAATCATAGATATCTAATAATTTTGATTACCCTCTCTTATGATCTAAAAAAGGCGATAATAATTACATAAGTGAAACCTTTTAGGGTTTTTTCAATTGAGTGACAAACCTTTAAAATTTTTAAATTGAGTGATCAACCTTTAAAAAGTTTTTCAGTTAAGATAAAAAAGTTAAACTCTGTTAAGTTAATACTAACGTGGCAAATCTATTTACCATGTCAGCATACATGTGGAAAAAGTGTCACGTCATCGTCCATGAGTACAGCCCCCTACAGTTCAAAATTTCCAATTCAGTAAGCAATCTTTTTAAAAAAATTTCAATTAAATGAGCAACCTTCTAAAAAATTTACAATTTAGTGACCAACCTTCTAAAATTCATTCAATTCAAGTTAAAATTAACTTTTTTTAATAAAATAACAAGTGATTAATGCACCATTATTTTATTAGACAGTATTGTATAATTATTTCTACGTTTAATTAATAAATTTATAACTTATCCCTTCAAAAGATGTAAAACTATTTTGTTGAAATAGAATAATTTTAAAATTATATTTTCAATAAAATAAATTTAAATTGTTCAAAAATATTTTATAATTGAATTTGTTCAATTATAAATGAAGTTTCAATTATATTGAAATTATTATTATACCGAAATTTTAAAATATTTTTTAAAAAAAATATTTAATATTGTAAAGTATTTTTGAATAATTTTAATTTAAATTATATTTTCAT
>JAOXYD010223576.1:0-32415 GCA_028565735.1 Pinacopodium congolense
ATAGATTATATCAATTATTCAATATAAAAAAATTTGTTTAAAAAACTTATAGTCAAAATTTAAAACATATATATTTTCATTTTTATTTTGCTAATTTTAAAAATAAAATAAAAATAAAATGTATCAACTGAGTATTTTCTTTAATTTTTTATTAAAAAATAAAAATCGATTGAAAAAATAAGTGACAACCACTTTGTTAGAGCTCGATAATTTGAACCTATCTTAAATCGAACAATTTTTGTTAGTTCCTAATAATTAGACTGTCAACTTAATTTATATACCGTTACGATTGAATAATCTGAACCTGTCACATTACTGACCTAGAAGCGATTTCGTGTTTTAAAAACTTGCCTTTATTATCTTGTAATTCAGATTCTGCAACTCTTCTTTCTCATTGAACTGCCAAGTTCCTTCGAAAAGTTGATTTCTCCTTACACAGAACTGTGACTGAATATCTACACTGGATTGCAAGCACTTTAAAGAAGTTAAACTTTGACGTCTCACATTTCGACCTCTGATGAAAGCCTGAAGCCTGACTATTCCCTTCAATGCCTGCAAAGCTTTTCTTGCCTACAACATTTCCATTGTATACTTGTCAGGATTCTGATCAATACCTTTTTCATCGAGATTGATCAAGTTAAAAGGAAAAAAGATTCAAACCCAGATGAGAAAAAAATAAAAAAGCTCAAATCTTACAAGGTAACCCCGGAATGCAGTTTGAATTTGAAGAGCAGCAGATTCCTGAATCTCCTTCTGACATAGACGAGTATATGAGGAGCTCTCAGGTTGCTTTCTAATGGCAGAATGTTTTATTCCATTGCCGTATCTGTAGACAGACTGAGAAGCTCCGGCGAGCAGAACAACCTCCGCCGCAGCCCGAGCAGCCACAACGGCTGCTTCAGCGGCGGCAGCTGTGGCGAGAGCGACATTTAAAGCATGCTTGCTTTGCTCTTCCATCGCTTCTGTTAGTTCTGTTCTGTGTCTTGTAGGTGGTGGTGCTGCAATGGCGGCTAGTTTGCTCTTTACCTTAAATCTTCCAAAAAATAGCCATGTTCTTCTCTTGTTCTTCTAATTATGGTCATCACCATCAGTCGCTCAAATTAACTGATAATAAGATGATGTAACGATAAAAAGAATGTACCTTTTCCGGTTTTGGTTGCTTGTCAGAGATAAAGAACTTCTTCACAAGTTTGAACCAGCTCTTACCACCCATTGAAACACCATTTACTGAGTCAAGAAAAATCTGCAAACTTCAGGAGTTGGATGAAAAATCCTGAAATGGGTATGCTATTTTATCGATAGCAATCATATTTTTTGATTTCATGATGAATTTTTATCAGTGGGCCTTTAATGAGAAAACAGTGTTTCTGCAAAAAGGGTAGAGAGCCATGTTCATGGAAGGAACCTCAATTTTATGATCATGGGACGATACATCTTTTTCTCCCAACTTTCATGTTCCTCAACAACAGGAAACATGTCCAAAGGCCTGTTCGGTCTGAAATTATCATTATCGTGGTACCATTATGCAATGCTAAGCAACTTTATCGTTTTTATTTTTATTTTTATATATATTATGTATTTTTTATTTTTATATAATTTTTAAATTTTGTATTGTATTTATAATTTTTTATTTTTATATTTTAAAAATAAAAATTAACATAAAAAAACTAAAACCAAAATCATAACAAAACATGCCCAAATTTAGCATGGAAGGACACTTGTGCATGATGACTAGCTATGTCATCATTGTACTTGAAAGTTAGCAAATAAATTTTGGATGTAAAGCTCGCAATTTTCAAGGATTCAAATTTTTAAATATATTCTCTCTTTGTTACGTCAGAGTCAACCCTTGTATTTAGAAAGGATACAGAACAAGTATAAGAAAAAAAAAAACGTAAATGAATAAAAAAATATTTCCAAATGCTCAAATTTAAAGAAATTCCATTTATGAAAAAAGAGTCATTTCAAATTTGGATTTCAAAATGAAATAAATTCGTTATGTTAAAATATTGAATCCTTTAAATAAAAGGATTTGGTAGGCTACCCAAATTCATAGAAATAGTGAAGAGAAATTTCTGCACAATCTTGTAATATTTGCATCCAAATTTAAATCAAATTCCAACATTTTATATCACTTAAATTAAATCTTAGTTCTTTTAAAATATTTTAAATTTAACTCTAATATTTTTAGTATTTAAATAAAATCTTAATATTTTTTAAATATTCAAATTGAACCATAAACTAACAAATCAAAGTACTATCATTGAAGTATTTTCAGAGTCTAATTTTGCAAAAACGAAACTTTGATACACTCTTTTGTACATATATTTCTTCTTTTGTGTTGTACATAATGTGCTACTTCAATAAGAAAAAGAGAAAAAAGAAAAGAAGTGCAAGTGGAGGCTGTTAAATGAGTGCACGCCTGCACAGACAGGAAAAGAGAGAGGGAGGAAAGATGCCATTATTGAGGTGTGAGCATGCTATTGATGAGTGATATGTTGAGAAAAATTCAAGACAATGGGCATTGAAAGCCAGCTGCCTGAGGGCCCTGGGAGAGCAATTATTATAATTCCTCTCGTCTTTTCCATGAAAATATTTGTCATAAAAGTCTTCTTCTTTATAAAAAGTTGCAGCCAAAAAATCATTATTACAATGCAAATTCTCATATGCTTTATGAACATTTATCTTGCTAATTCTTATTAGAAATGAAAATAGGTCTAGTTGACCTCCAATTTAGGAATTGAACCTAATCATAAAACTCTAGCTGTAGCAATCAATGTGAAAAGTCAACTATAAGACATCTGATGTGAGATAGAATTGTTGAAGTTCCTCTTTTTCTAATATTTAATGGCATTTAGATCCTGACTGGATAGAATTAAATTAAAAACTTACATTACAACTGGAATCCTGTTTGATCCTTCACTTCTTCCCTGTTTCTTCTGTGTTGAACCAAAATGTGGCTAAAACAGGAAGGAGAAGGCAAAATGTGGCCAAAAAGGATCAACCAGCAAGAAGGATATGTGTGGAATCATGCTTACATAACAAATACTCATCAAGTCCTGGAGAGTTTCATGAGTTGTGTTAGCATAAAATTCCATTACTTTTTCTTGCAGGTTGTATGTTGATCTTTTTGGTGTCTACCTATCTTTAGGACCAACAGTTTTAACAGTTCTTGTAGAGTTACTGCCACCAATAAGGAACTTATCCTTTGAAATGGTAGCTTGAGCAGATGCAATGACAGAGCTGAAGACACCAGACTCGCGTAATCCCTGTAATATGACCTGGAAGACACAAGAGCCATGAGAAACAATGATAAATACTTGAAAAGAATACATGCATTTATGTATCAAAAATCAAGTAAGTTGGGAAAATTCCCAGGGTAGATGAATACCAACAACAGGTTTGATCCACTTTCATGTGCTAAAAGATGGAATTAGAAATGGCAAATACAGTATGAGCCAGTTAATCTAATAACACCATTATAATGAATCTGACTAATTCCTGACTGTTGATACCTTTGATTCACATTCCTACCCAAGTCAGTTCCAAAGGTATTCACTTTGCTTACCATGGGAGAATATATCCGAGTTAAAATGCCTTCCCTCAGAAGTTTCAACACTAGGTCTTTGTCATCCCACACAACATGTTGGTGGTACCTTGAAAGCAAACCACAAGATACCGCCATTATTCTTGAAAGAATAGTTACAGAGATTAAGGAAGAACTTATCTTCATGCAATGCCAATACAAATGTATATCCTGAGAAAGAGAATTAACTCCAATACTAGTCTATATCCTTGGAATGAGAATCATGTGCAATCATATGCTCACCAGTTCCGCATTTCCTCCTCGGTTGCAATTGATGCAACTATGAATGCCTACAATTCGTAGCACTAGATTTTAAGATGAAAGTATTATAAAAAGTGAAACAGGATCTAGAACAAACTGCAATTTTTGGAAAAATGGTATTATGTATCAACTCAGATTCTTGCATTCAAGATCAATATGTATGAAAGAACATAACTGGACTCACATCTCTATCGAAATTCAGCATAATGCATCTTTGAAGATCCTCCTTCGTCGGCTTGCAGTGGCACCGATCACGTCTAGAAGTCAAGTCTGAGAATTTAGAATATGTGTAATGTAGAACAGCAGCCTCGTCCACCTTCACCCACTAATAATGAACAATAACAACAATGTTAGATTACAAGAGGACTACAATCTTTGAAACATTATATTGGAAATAAAAAAGGAAAGTGCATCATCCTATTTCTAGAAGTAATTCATATTATAATATGAAGGTGTGTACTAAAATAATTTGAAGAAAACTTGTGGCCTGTAATATACTTTGGGTTTTTTATATAATTGTGCCATCTGTGTGCACCATCAGGACGAAGATTTTCTTGAATTCGAGCGACTGATTTCCCATTTTCATATGTTAAGAAGTAAGATGGATTCCCATGAGTTGACACTTTTAACATGTCAAAAAATGTATCCTCTGCTATATGGTCATAATTCTTCTTGAACATTGACACCTGTTTGCATAAACAAATGAATAATAAAACTGACTGTCTTCGTTGATGGGCACCAGAATTCAATTGTTAAACTTACTAAGCCAAATCAAAAGCATCTTAAGAGGTGCAAGTTGAGGAGATACCTCAGTAAAAGGATCCTTGACATCATCTCTTTCAACAATACTCTCCTGGAAAATAGGGACAAAAATGTCACCTGAACTTCAAAGAACAGAGCTAAAATCTTTTATTCAGACCAATGCAGTTAACAACAAGAAAGCATTATACCAAAAAAGTATTCATAAATAGACAATGCCACTCACATAACTTGGAAATATGACCATGTCAACATTTTCCGGAATGTCAAGCAGTAATTGACTCAAAGAATACTCACTGGCACCAGCAGGATGTATCAGTTCATCTGTATCAAGATGCAGTATCCACTCCATACCTGCTTCCTAGAATTTTCAACAATGAGACCAGTACTTGGACCATTAAAGTTTTAAAAAAAGCATGCCAGATAAAATGAGTAGGTCGCTGATTCTGCTTACCCTTGCCATGACAATTGACATCTCCATATTGAGAGATTGTTTCACAAAAAGCTCATAGTTGCATGGTTTGTAAAAGAAATCTTCTAACCACGTCTCATTCCAAATATGGCTGAAGGGGGCTCATGTTGAGAAAGAAAAGGAAAAAAAATGAAGTTGAACAATATTTTCAGTAGATATATATGAAATGCTTCTGTTCTGATGTAACATACAAAAGATGAGAGGTATTACAAACATTAGCTCACCTTCTAGCCTGCTGCTCCTCCAGCTCTTTTGTTCTGTAAATCAATTTCACTCCCTACACAAAAGCAGTAAAATCTTCGGGATTGATGATCAGAAGAAAATAGCATGTTGAACAGCTCAATCAGTAACAGAAAGGGTATATTAACTCACAGGAATTGATTCAAGAACTTTAGACACATTGGTAGATGCTGCCTTTTCTTCCACGAAAAGAAAAAAGGCGGACACCCCAACAACCTTATGAAAGAACAACCACGGTAGAATCTGGTCCAAGCCGTTGGATGTAGTTGTTGTAATACAAATCTGCAAGTTGAGCAACATGAGTGTACCGCACAGCTGATAATAAGAAACTGAAAGACATTTTGGATCAAACAAAAAAAGGGGACTGAACTTCAAATGTTCCATAATAGAACTGTATCAAAATCTTGGGGCCTAAAATCAGACTCCACATGCAGCATTAGAAAATACGAATTTTCCGTTCAAAATCGCGAATCAAATTGAAAGCTCTCAAATTTTTCGATCAAAAGATCAAGAAAGACCAATGCGCATAGATAACTCACCAGCCAACGTAAACAGACACACTCATGAAAATTCAAAACCATAAACCACCAAAACAAACCCATTTAACAACAAGAAAAACCCTTACCTTAGGGCGCAAGTTGGAATTGTAATCAAACTTCCAATCACGAAAATAGGGAAAAGACGGAGACCCGCTGCGGACAAGACTAGAACAATCGGACGAACCTTGAGACTTAGGAGAGAGAACCGAAGATGTTTCCATAACATGAACTATATCGTTAATTAGCGAGACACGCCGCATCCCCTGGCTTCCGTCGCCTTTCCATTGAAGAAGAAAGGCCAAAGCAGCGATAGATAGAAGAAGAAGAGTCAGCACTGTTATGAGTCTGGAAGTGAGTGGTCGGGAGGATGACGTCTGCGGCAGCGAAGACGACGGAGGTGGCCGGAGACTGCTGTGAAGGTGGCGATGGCGGTGGTTCCGCATGGTGGTGGCGGTCGTCGGTTTGCCGCGTTGAACGTTCCATTTTTAAACTCTCGGGTAATTAACGTTTCTTTTTAAGTATTAATGGATTTTGTTTCTCAATATGCTTCGTCTTATATATTTAGTTTAAATGATTAACCATTTAAAATCGGACTTCTTGAATAGACTAATCTACCCCTAATTGATATCTATTTGAGCATTGAAATTTCGCGTCTTGTTTGCAAATTAAACGAAATTTTAAGGCTGTTTAATTGAGTTTTTTAATGTAATTTTTAGTTGTGATTGTCGTATTTTTTTATTGAATTTTGTGTATTTTTATAGATTTTTGTATTGTTTGTCTTGATTTCTATGCTGTATTAGAGTTTTTTTTTCTGATTTCTATGATATTTTTTATTAATTTTTGTATTTAGAAAATCTGAAAACTAAATCCTAAAATTAAATCTCAATCAAACAGACCCTTTAAGATTGTTATGTAATATAGCCAATCAAGGCCTTAAAACAAAACTTGGCTATAAGGTAAAACCTTATTTAGTTGAGTTTTAGGGCCTATTTGATAACAATTATATTTTTTATTTTAGTTTTAAATTTTTTAAACACAAAAATTGATAAAGAACATCACAAAAATCGTAAAAAAAATACACTATTACAGCAAAGAAATCGAGAAATGTAACACAAAAATTTATAAAAATACACAAAATTCAATAAAAATACAACAACTACAATTAAAAGCTCAATCAAACAGCTCCTTAATTTTGATTTCCTATTTTTTTAAACACAGAAATCGAAAAAATATATAAAATCAATATAAAAAATACAAAAATCACAACCTATAATCCGACTAAACATCTCTTAAATTTTTTCTCAAAAGTTTAAATACCGAACTTAAATAAGTTCTTAATATTTTGTTTTTATCACAAAATTATCTTTGTTTAGATGAAAGTTATTTATAAGTTAAAATTAATAAATTTCTATAAAATTATTTTTATATATCAAAATGGACTAAAGTGCATTACTAAATTTTAATATGCTTTAATAATATCTACTGAAATTTTTTCAAAAAATCAAAAGAATGAATTAACGTCAAAATTCCAAAGGAGTTTCAAAGTCACCAACTATGCTACAAGCAAAAACACACTCACAAGAGAACGTAAGCAACACCAAAAATAGTTAATTAGTCTCTATGCCCTAATTACAAAGCAAGGAGGAGGAACAATCTATAACATGGAACCTAGAAGCTAGAATTTCTCTAATCCGGTAAAGAGAGTCATACAAGAACATCTAGCCATATCTAATTAAAATCCATGTTTCCAAGCATTTCTCTCTTTTCATGTTACATATATTGCACAACCAAACGCCACTTTTAAGAAAGAGTGATATCCTGTGTAAAGTCCTTGGGATTTGGCAGACACTCAACAATGGATTCCCATTCATGGCTATCGACGAAATGACCGCACAAATTTTGCTCATGCTCCCAAAGATTAATTGACAATCATAACAAAAACAATGGCATGGACAGGTTAGGCATGATAATGTAAACGTTACAGGAAAAATATTGCCACAATCATGAAACAAGAAGAATATTGCCACTATCATAACTTTAAGTCATGACCGTGAGTTTGCAAAATCAAAGTCACGATTGTGATTTTGGATACTAACTTACACCATATCTAATAGATTTTAGTTTGTATTTTACCTGATAAGGAGCACATCTTGTATTTTATTTGTTTTAGGATTCTAATATTTTTTGAATCCTGATCATTATCTTCTTATATCCTTGTGATAGTATAAATTTACCAGCTCTTATAAATGAATATTAAGCCTTAAGTCTTAACCTTTTCCTTATGCTATCAGAGCTTTTCAAGCGGTCTCATAACCCAAGCTCTACTTAGAAAATGTCAACCAATTCCACAAGTTCCTTCTTTAATGCTTCCTTGACTTTCTGTTGAATTTTGCACATCAGTTACCCATCAAACTCAACTTAACAAACTACTTATTATGGCAAGCCCAAATAATGCCACTCTTAAACAGTTACAATTTATCCCACCACATAACTAAATCTTCTGTAACTCCCCCTGAAATTGTCAACGGATAGCCAAATGCAGATTATGAGTCATGGTTATGTATGGATTAGTTAGTCCTCAGTTGGATAATGGGATCAATGATGGAAAGTTTTGTGTCACAGGTCATTGGTGTAACTATAGCTCTCCAAGCTTAGCAAAAATTATTAACAACCTATGCCTTTGGCTCCTAAGTTCAAGTCAAAAACACTAAACAAAGTTCTACCAGTTGGAGAAGGATAATGCAGAAACAATCACCCAATATATAAAACATACAAAGAAAATGTTTTATCAACTCATGGCATTGAGAAATCCTGTTTCCAAAGATGATCTCGTCCAGGTAATTATAAATGGCCTAGGTAAGCAATACAAACCGTTTATTCGTGGTCTTGAACAAACATTAGACCTTGTTTCTTTTGATGATTTATATGGTCTGTTATTAAGTAAAGAAGACAACTTAGCACGAGAAAAACCTATCAAAGATTCCATGTTACCCACTGCAAACCTTGTTACAAGTCAAACGAGTCCAGTTGCCAATTTTCGTCACCAAAATTCTTTTCATGGTAAAGGAGGCAAAGGACGTGGGAGGGGAAGCAGGGAAAAGGGTACCTTCAATTTTTGTCCCTTCCAATAGAACTATTATAGGTCTTCAAATAATGTGGACATTAACCCCCTGTTTGGAAAAAATTAATGTAGAATTTGGAATTCAACAATATGCCATGTTTATGGAGGTTTTGGCCACTTGGCCAGTCAATGCCTAACAGCCAATGATCAACCATCTCACCAAAACTTTAAATTACAGAAACTGACTGCCAATTTTGCAAATTTGAATTTTTCAGCACCCCAAAACCAAAATTGGTTCATGGACATAGGCTTGACGTGCCATCTCACCTCATATTTAGACAATCTTTCTTCTTAACTAGACTATAATGGTCTTGATGAGGTGAAGATTGGAAATGGTAAAACTTGGCCAATCTTAAACACTAGTTCTTCTTTGTGTTTCTTTCATAACAATTCCTATCATTTATCTAATATTTAACATGTTATTGTTGTATCAAATTATTTATTTTATGTTTCTTCCTTTATTAAAGCTAATCAAGTCTCTATTGAAAATTTTCTTGACCATTTTGTCATAAAGGATGTCCACATGAGGCAATCTCTTCAAGTCGACCAAAATGATCAAGGCTTATACCTTATGCTATTGAAACTAATCAAGCAATCATCTCCAATTTCAACCTTCTCTTGTTCTCTCTAAATTTGGCACAATCATCTGGGTCATCTGCATATTAGAATTTTTAGTCATATCATAAATAAAAATAATTTGTCCTTTGTTAGTAAATTCTTTGATATTTGCCATGTGTGTTCAATTAGTAGGAGTCATAAGCTTCCTTTTCCTACATTGTTTTTTGAAGCTATGCAACCTTTAGAGTTAGTATGTTTTGATCTATAGGGACCATCACCTGTCCCGTCTAAGGATGAGTATCGTTATTATGTAATCTTTTTCAATCATTTCAACAAATATACTTGAATTTATTTCTTACATTTTAAATATAAAGTTCTTAATGACTTCATTAAATTCTGCCACCTGGTTGAAATTTTTTTTAAGGTTCCAATCAAGAGTTTCGAAGCAGATTGGGGAGGGGAATATCAAGCCCTTATAAATTACCTTCTTCAGAATGGTATTACCTAAAGTGCTGCAAGTCCTAAAAAACTAGAAAAAAATGATTATGTTAAAAGAAAATACAGACACATTGTTGAAATTGGCCTATCCCTCATGTTTGATTCCTATTGTCCACCATAATTATGGACTTATGCCTTTGACATTGTTGTTTACTTAATTAAAAAACTTCCAACACCAACTTTGCATCTTGATAATCCATACCATAAACTTTGTGTTCAACCTCTTGATTATCAAAGTTTAAGGTTTTTTGGTTGTCTTTGTTACCTATGGTTAAAACCATATTAAGCCAATAAACTTACACCTAAATCAACTAAATGCGTATTTTTAGGATACCAAAAAGTTCATAAAGGATATATTTGTTAGAATTTTTTCACTAATAAGTTTTATATCTCACACCATGTTATTTTTTATGAGCAGTACTTCCCTTTCGAGGATGGAGTCCATGGTGCTCACAACTCTAGCTCATTGACCCTTATGTCTAATGAATCACTTACAACTATTTTCCTTTACCTATCATCTATTCCTATTGCACCTAGTCCACCATAAGAACCACAATCCAATCCACCTACTTCCTAACACCAACCTCCATCCATCCCTTCTCCATCACTCAAATGTTGGTCCAATTTGACGCGGATATGAGAACTATTATTTTTATTTTTATTTTAGTTTTTTTATTTAAGTATGAAAGATATTTTTATCCCTAATTATATTTTAGGGTTCATATTATTCTTTTGTAGCTACTTTTAAAACTTCAAATTAGTTTTGAACATTATTTGAGATTTTTATTTAATTTTTTTGGTTCTTCAAAAGGTTTCGTACAACCTTTGGAAAATCTATGTTATACATTTCATTAGGTAGTATCAAAGATAGGATGTCTACTGGGAGTGATAACAATAGTCTTTGTGATGGTTTTAGGAGACCAGGACTCCTTTTCTAAAAGAAAAAGCATTGCAATGTCCGGGCCATCAGATGGACACGAATTTCGATGTTTAAAAAATGTTTTGATAATATTATGGCTTATCTAGATGCTTTAGGAAGGGATATATATAAGAGACAAATTGACCATTGAAACTAAGGTTGAAGATGACTCGTGGTAATCTTATGGGTAGATCTGTACTTACAAGGCAACAACAAACCTATGAAGAGCAATAGGAGGAGGAAGATTATTATGAACCAAGAAAATTTTAGTGTTATCGACAATATGAGGGACATATATAGATAAACATTTATGGTGTAAAAGAAAGGAAGATAACAGACTACATGTTGAAGATAAATATTCCTTACTTCAGTAGGAGTTTAGGAATTGAAGATTTTCTAGATTGGATTGTAAAAATTGACAGATTCTTTTAGTATTTGGAGATTACACCTAAGAAAAGAGTTCAAAATGTGGCTTGTAGGCTAAGGGGGGGGAGCTTTAACATGGTGAGAAAGGGTTTTGTCATGGAGGGATCGTGAAGGGAAGGGTCCTATATGTATATGGTATAGGATGAAATTTTTTTTGAAAAAAGAGTTTTTGTCATTAGACTATGAGTAGATTTTATTCTAACAGTACCAATGTTGCAGTCAGAGAGATTAGATAGTGCATGGATATACTGCAGAGTTTATGAGATTGGCATATCAAAACAATCTCCTTGAGTCTGAAGGGCAACTAGTGGCCAGATACTTGAAAGGATTGAGGCTAACACTTTGAGACATGAATGGAGTATAAGTTATCCATAAACTTTATGAGGCAAATAATATGACTCTTAAGGAGGAGATGATGCAGCAAGAGTGTAGCAAGAGGAGTATGGAGAGCTATAGAACTCCAAGCTTTACCGAGAAGTTTAAACTAATACAAGAATATGCTTTACGAGGTGGTGGTCATGACTCTCGAGCTATAGAGGGCAAAGTTACCAGAAAGAGGCCTATAGTAGAAGTATAAGATAAGGAGGTGAAGAGGCCTGAGAACCCATAAACTAACTATAAGAAAGTGTTTTAAATGCAATCAACTTGGACATAGGTTAAATGAATTCCCTTTGAGAAAGACATTAAATATTGTAGAGAGAGATGATGAACATAAAGGAATTTATTGCGAGGCAGATAGTGATGAGGAGGAAGATTTTGATGTTAATGAAGGTCAGGCTTATGTGATTAGGAAGCTAATATTGATGTCTAAACAAGAAGAAAAGACTTACAGGTACTAATTATTTTGTGCAAGATGCACTATTTATGATAAAGTATTTGAAGTGATTATTGATAGAGGAAGTTGCGAGAATATCATTGGAAAGGAGGTAGTGGAGAGACTGGGACTACCTGTGGAAAATACTCAAATCTATATACATTGGGTTGGATCAAAATTGCGGTAGACAAAATAAAGGTGATAAAGAGATGCAGAGTTCCATTCTCTATTGGCAAATACAAAGATGAGGTGTATTATGATATTGTTGATATAGATGTATGTCATTTATTGTTAAGGAGACCATGGCAATTTGAAGTGGATGTTCAGCATTTGAGAAGGAGTAACTAATATCAATTGGAGAAGTATGGGATCAAGTACACACTCCTATTAATCAAAACCAAGACTTCAACTTTGTAGGGTAATGCTTTCTTATCTATAACTAACAGGTTCGAGTTGGAGATAGAGAAAACACTGTAAGTACAAGTATTAGTGGTTAAACAAGTGTTGATGAGTAAGGCAAAGTTTCAAGTAGGGGAGTATCCAGAGTTCAAGGAATTAATGCCAGATGATATTTCGAAAGGGCTACCATCTATGAGGATATCCAACATTACATAGATCTCATTTCTGGATCTAGTTTACCAAATTTCCCACATTACTGAATGAATCTGAAGGAATTTGAGATCTTAAAGAAGAAAGTGGAGGAGTTATTGTGAAAGGGGCTTATACATAAGAGTATGAGTCCTTGTACACTCCTGACATTATTGACTTTGAAGAAGAATGGAAGTTGGTAGATATGTGTTGACAACAAAGCCATCAACCCATTCACAATGAGTATAAATTTTTTATCTTACGGCTAGATGATATGTTAGATCACTTACATGATATGATGGTGTTTTTGAAGATAGATCTGAAGAATGGGTATTACCATATTCGCATCAAGCCAGGTGACAAATAGAAGATGACCTTCAAAATAAAAGATGGTATATATGAGTAGATGATGATACTATTTGGGTTGTCCAATACACCCAGTTCTTTCATAAGATTGATGAATTAAGTACTAAAATCTTTTATTGGCAAATTTATGGTGGTATATTTCAACGATATATTGATTTACAACCATTTAGAGGAGGAGCATTATTACATTTGCGGCATATGCTAAAAGACTTAAGAGACAATTAGCTATACATCAACCTTAAGAAGTACATTTTTATGACATATATTCACATTCCTAGGGTATGTGGTGTCCATTGATGGAATAAGAGTGGATGAAGTGAAGATTAGAACTATTAAAGAGTGGATGACACTAACCAATGTGGGGAAGCTAAGGAGTTTTCATGAATTGACAACCTTTTACTAAAGGTTCATTAAAAGCTTCAGCACCGTTTAACATTTATGGCAGAATGTTTGAAAAACTATAAATTTCAATGGGGAGAAGAGGCAAACTTAAGGTTTACTTTGTTGAAGGAGAATTTATGTACAATGTCAGTGTTAACTTTGCTAGATTTTAACAAGCTATTTGAAATTGACTGTGATGCTAGTAGAATGGAGACAGAGGCTATCTTATCAGAAGAGAAAAAGTTTGTAGAATTTTTCATTAAAAAACTTTAAAAACCAGAAGGAAGTGGAGTACCTATAACAAAGAATTTTATTTAGTAGTGCGAGCACTTAAAAATTGGGAATACTACTTGATTACGAAGGAATTTATGTTTTATTTAGACTATGAGACCTTAAAATACTTGAATAGTCAAAAATAGATTAACAGTGATATGCACACAAGGTGGAGTCAATTCCTACAAATGTTTTTGTTCAAGTTAAGGCATAAATCCAAAATTCAAAATAGAGTTGTAGATGCTTTAGGTAGAAGGGCGTCTCTATTGCTTATTCTCAGTAATGAAATTATAGGCTTTGAGCAATTAATAGATGATTATGAGCATAATGAAGACTTTATAGAGATTTGGAACAAGGTTTCTTATGGTAGACCAGTTTATGGGTTTTATGTAAGTGACGAATATTTTATGTTTGAAAACCAATTATGCTTGCCTATGACATTTTTCTGGGAGCAAGTGATTCGGTACTTACAGGCAGGAGGATTAGCAAGTCACATGGGGCATGATAAGACATTAGTAGCCATCGAAGAGCGATTTTACTAGCCCCAATCAAGGAGAGACATGTCTAGACTCGTAGAAAGGTGCTACACATGTCAGATAGCAAAGAGACAATCCAACAATAAGTGATTGTATATATCAATGTCCATGTCGAAGAAAATATGGGAAAATTTATCGTTGGACTTTGTTTTAGGACTACTTCGTACCCAAAAAGAGGTAAATTCAGTATTTGTTGTAGTTGACAGATTCTCAAAGATGACTCACTTTATCCCTTATAAGAAGACCTTAGATGCAGTAGTCGTTGCCCGATTGTTTTTTAAGGAAGTAGAACACCTACATGGAGTACCTAAGACTATTATTTCAAGTTATAATAGTAAGTTCCTCAGTTATTTTTGGCATACTTTATGGAAGTTATTTGATTCGTCTTTAAATTACAATAGCACAATTCATTTATAAAATGATGGGCAAACAAAGGTTTTCAATTAAACACTGAGTAACCTAATTCGCAATATTTGTGTAGACAAGCCAAAGCAATGGAACTTGGCACTACCTCAAGTAGAATTCACCTATAATAATGCTATCCACAGTGTAACAGGTAAATCACCATTCTCTGTTGTCTATACCAAGGCATATTAGACTTACTCAAGGTACCAAAAAAAATAAAAGAACCAATATATTAACTAAGCATATGGCTAAACAAGTAATTGCAATTGATCAGGAGGTGAAATAAAAATTAGAAGCGGCAACCAATGGTACAAACAGGTAGCTGATAAACATAGGCGACAAGAGACATTTGATGTCAGAGATCAAGTCATGGTACTCCTAAATAAGAGGAGGTTTTTTTTTTGTAGAGATCTACAATAAACTATAGCTAAAGAAGTATAGGTCATATAAGATATTAAAGTAGATTAACGATAATTTTTATGTAGCAGACCTTCCATATAGGATGGGAATCTCCAACCCTTTCAACATAGCAAATTTATCCAAGTTCCATAATCCTGATGATCCATTATATCCAGAGGTTCGTGTACACTTGAGGATGAATTATTTTTCGAGTGGAGAAGACTAATGCGGAGCTGAGAGCTATTATTTTTATTTAAGTACGAAATATGTTTTTGTCCCTGATTATGTTTTAAGATTTCATATTATTCTTTTGTAACACTTTTAAAACTTTACATTAATTTTGAACTTCAGTTGAGATTTCTATTAAATTTCTTTAGTTTTTCAAAGGGTTTCATATAAATTTGGGAAAATATATGCTACATGCTACGTCACAATCTAACTTAAACTCTATCTTACCTCCCAATCTAACTAAAATGCATCCCATGGTGACAAAGAGCTTAAATGGGTAACTTCAAACTAAAAGCATACATTAACTCCACATCATTAACAATTGTCCCTTCTTTTTATTCACAAGCATCTAAATTTCTAGAATGGAAAACTGCTCTGAAAGCTAAATATGATGCCATGATTCAAAATGACACTTGGACTTTGGTTCCACCTACACAAGCGATGAATATTATTGGCTCTAAGTGGGTTTACTAAATCAAATATGATGAGGATGACCAGATTAAATATTACAAGGCATGATTAATGGCCAAATGATTCCAACAGCGACCTGGTATTGATTTCAAGGAAACATTTAGGCTAGTTTTAAAACCAACGGCGGTACGTGCTATACTCTCTCTGACAGTTTCCAACAACTGGCAAGTTAAGCAGTTTGATGTCTCCAATGTGTTCTTTCATTGAGGCGTTGGATGAAAATGGGTACATGGCTCAGCTTCAAGAGTTTATCGATCATTCCCATATGGATCATGTTTTTTAAGCTCAAAAAATAATTATGGACTCAATTGCTACAACAATGGCATTTATGTCTCACTACTACTATTATAAAACTTGGATTTCTAGGGTTCAAAATCGATTCTTCATGTAGGTTTTATAATGGCAATGGAACCAAAGCTTTTATCCTCATCTATGTCAATAACATTATTTTCACATGTAACAACAAACATTTTTTGGACTTCGTTGTCTCTAAATTATAGTAGCAATTTCCTCTTAAAGATTTAGGACAATTAAATTATTTCTTAGATGTTGAAGCAATGTAGCATCAAAATGGATTACTTCTTACTAAAACAACTATATTTATGACTTGCTTTAAAAGGCGAAAATGGTGGATGTTAATAATGTCTCTACTCCTATGCCCATCTGAGAACTCAACATGATTCATGAAAAATTCACCGACCCTACACTCTTTGGTAACTTAGTGGGTGGATTACAACATTTAAATTTTATAAGGCTAGCTATCTCCTTTTCTATTAACAAATTTTTACAACATATGCATGATCCACTTCATGAACATTAGCAAAGCTTGAAACAAATCTTGCATTAGTTGAAACTCGTAACAACTTTTGGCTTGCTTATTCGGCTAGCCAATGATTTCTCCATCCATCCTTACTTTGATGCAGATTGGGGAGGTGATAACATAGGACCGCAAATCCATGACTAGCTTCTGTATTTATTCCGGTCTAAATTTAATTGCTTGGTTATAGTGTAAACAACGTACTATTGATAGGTCATCCATAGAAGCGGAGTATCGTGTAGTCACCACAACTGTCTGTGAAGTACAGTGGGTAGTCTCCTTTTTTTCTAAGATACACATCCCCATTACTGAGAAACATAGAATTTGGTGTGACAATATCTCAGCAACATATCTCACTAATACGTCTATCTTCTACACAAGGTTCAAGAATTTAGAAATTGATTTTCATTTTGTTAGAGATAAAGTGACAAAAAAAGGAACTAAATGTGCTGTATATCTCCACTAACAATCAGTTATTTGATGCCCTTAGAAAGCCATTATCCAAGATGCACTTATTACAAGACAAGTTGATAATTTTCCCCAAACTTATACAACTTGATTGGGGGGGGGGGGGGACAATAGGTGTAAATGTCATTGGTAAAATGTTGCCACGATTGTGACTTCTGCAAAATCAAAGTCATGATCATGACTTTGTAAACCAGCTTGCACCACATCTGATAGATTTCATTTTATTAGCCACCATATCTGATAAATTTTTGTTCATATTTTACCTGATAAGGATCACATCTTGTATTTTATTTGTTTTAGGATTTTAATAGCTTTTTAATCCTGATTGTTATCTTCTCATATCCTTATGATAGTATAAATATATCAAATCTTCTTAAAGAACATTAAGCTTTACGTCTTAACCTTTTCCATAAGGCATTCCTTGCAGATGAATAGGCAGGTTAAAGGTGGATTGGACTTGCTGTAGACTAGTTGTTAAACTGCGATGTAGTTCTTTCATCACCAATTTTATATGCATATGACTCCTGACTCTCATAATTTGTTGTAAAGATCATAAGGCAAATATGTTCTCCTCAAGCTCTTAAAAGGGTTGATGCTTTATGAAATAGGAATGCATGCACTGGACCCATAATGGCAGTCAACCTGTAAAAATTCTCATGACTCTCCTGGCCAAACTAATAAGAGAAAATAAGATAGGAGAGGTTAGTCCCAAACCACCCTCAAGTTTAGGAGTACATACCTTTTACCATTTCACTTTGGCTGAGAATTTGGAATGTATGCTATCAGACCACAGAAAATTCCTTAACAACCTCTTAATTACTTTGAGTAACTTCTTAGGAAGGATAAGGTGACTAGTCTAATAGATGTGCAGATTATTAAGAGTCGCGTCAACTAGTTGAGCACGACTAGCTAAGGACAAAAAAATGATTACATTAACAGCCAATCTTATTTTGAAACTTGTCTAAGATAGTCGAGCACTCATTGAACTTCGGCTTACTAGAAATGATAGGGAGTCCCAAGTATTTAAAGGGTAGAGAAGAGGCTTGCATACCGGTAACGCAAGCCACCTGATCTATCAATTCCATCTTAGACTCGAACAATAGGAAGGAACTATTATCTAAGTTGATTCCAAGGCCTAAATAGTTACTGAACAAGTGTATGGTATCCATTAGTGTCCCGATAAAGTCCAAATTGGTTTCATAGAACAACAACATATCAACTATAAAGGAGAGATCAATGATACCAATTCTCTTACATTTGCTATGAAACTTAAAAGGATCTATAACAATTCGATGTCTAAGAAGTTCAATAGTTCAATGCACACAGTGTGAATATATAAGGGGAAATAGGATCCCCTTTACGGATTTCGTTGGCCCACTAAAAAAAGAAGTCATCTCGCCATTTATATTGATACTAGAAGACGTGGAGGTTAGGCAAGCCATAACCCATCTAAAAAAGATCCTAGGGAACCCAAAAACATTAAGAAGAGTTTCAATAAATTCCCATTTTACTAAATCATATATTTTATGAAAATCAACCTTGATAGCACAGTTCCTCATAGCATTCTTCTTCCCATAATTCCTGAATAATTCTTAAGCAATCAAAATATTATTCTCAATAAGCCGTCCCTTAATAAAAGTTGCCTGAGATTTGCTAAGTTTAGTTCCAATACGGTAAAGTATTGACATTTATTAATATAATATCAATACTTGTACAAAATTTGGTTTTAGTACAGTAAAATATTAATATTTATTAATGTCGAATATTTTTTGAATATTTTTTTAAATTATAAAATATTTTAAATTTTATAAAATTTATACAATAATTTCTTAATAAGTTTTAATTTTTTAACTAATATTAGAAAATTAATAATTATCTATAATTATTATATTATTTATTATTCTTATTAATATTATTTTTCACATTCTTTTCATATAAATAATAACTAGAATTAATATAAAAATCATTTTATTCACAAATTTTAAACAAGATAACTTATTATATGATTTAAAGTCACAACTTAGAATAAATATCACTTAAAATTTTCTTTTTTTAGATTTAATTTTTCAATATGCTTTTTAATTTTATAATAATTATATAAATATAAAAAAGAGAATAACTAGGGAACTATAGGTGGGGTGACCCCCTAGCTCTTAGGGGCTCATTAGTCATTACACAAAAAATAATATGAATGAAAAAGTAAATGTATTGAAGATAAAAATGTAATTTTTTAAATGTATTAAAGTTAAAAACATAAATGTTCATTTAAAATCATATGAATTTAATTTTATACCTTTAAATAAAGTCAAAATAGATAAAATGACAAAATGTTAAAAAGACATCGATGGATCCCACGTGAGACCCACCTTTAGTTGATGTAGTCGCCCTTATGAAAAATGTATTTTTAATTTAATTTTAAAATTTACTTAAATAACTTATGATACCCCGTTTTTATTAATAAAATAAAAATTAATAATTACATATATTATAATTATTACTTAATTATATTATAATTGTTATTTAATTCTTAAATACTTCATTGTAATGAGGTGTTAAGTACTAAGAGGAAGAAATCACAGAAATCTAGAGAGAGCTTAAAAAGACAAAGACAGGCTTTAGAGACACATCAATAATTTTGTGGTGACCATCACATCATCACTCCATCACTGCTTTACCATCCACTTTCCCTTTTCTTTCTTCTGCATTTCTTTCTCTCTCCCTCACTAAAGATAAGATAAATTTCTAAACCATGAACTCCCTTACCACCCAACCACAACCACCCTAAGCTCAAATAGAACATTCTCCACCATTACTATTACCAGTTGAACTAGAAGTGTGGGAAGAATCGCCACTATAGCCATTTGGTTTCTTTTAAAGGAAGAGAGGAACAAAGTGTTTGATCTCTCTCATTTTGAGAGGAAAGCTTTGGAAGAACTCAAGAACTTAAAGCTCTCAACACTCATCAATTCACTTCATCATCAACACAAGAAGAAAAGAACCAACAAAGTGAAGAACAAAAAGTTGATATTGCAAAATCAAAAGAAGACGAATCGCAAGTGCCAAAGATCAAATCTTTACTAGGGGAGGTGGCATCAAGTAACTTTTGATTTTTTTCAATCTAAGTCCTATACCTACTGATATAGGCTTGTACCATCCTAGCTGTGTATCATTTTTTGTCGTACCGGCCGATACTAGCAGAAATGACTGGCTTTATACAGTTTTTTTTATATTGTACTAGCTGTGTACTATTTTTCATCATATCATCCAATACCAGCAAAAATGATCGGTACAGGTTGTTACCATACTAGCTGTGTACTGTTTTGTTAGATTCATTTTAGTGGCCCATGTCCTTTATAGTTTGAGTCCGATAGAAGGAGCCCAAGATAATGATTATTGGGCATTTAAGCCATTGGGCTCAAATGGGTCTAAGATCCTTTCCCTCTCTCTTTTAAACATAACATCTTATAGTTGTTTAATCATCCAAAACAACAATCACAGAAAATACAGAAAGCAAAACAACATACTTACAATTAAGCAATTCAACATTATGGATCCAGGTTTGAATTTCTTTAAATTAATGGTTATCGATCCTGATAAATGCTAACAATCTAGATTCATGATCACCCACATAGTAGTTGAAGTACGACATTAAAGTAAACACACAAATAATTTGAGCATAATTTATAGTTTATCAAACCCATATGGGGATCTAAGGAAACCTATTAGGCGATGAACTAGAGAATACGTGACCAAAATCGCAGAAGACAATTATGAAAATAGAAGACAATGAAGAGAGTAGAGTTGTGAAGATGACGAAGTGAGCAGAGTTAGGAGACAAAAAATGCGGGGAGTCAAAAAGCCCTGAAAGGATGCCCGTATGGAGAAAGGATAAAAAAATGTCATTTCATATGGTTGAGGTTGACCCAAGACTATTGTCTCCTCTTCTAGTAAAATGACATCGTTTTATGTTACACAAAAATGATGCCTTTTTGTCAAGTGTAAATGTCACTTCACTTATTTTAAAAAATGATGGTTCATGTTAGAAAAATTTGATGGAGGATTAACATTTAATAGAATACAAAGATTAATTTGGTAGTTTTTAAATGGATAAATATCATTAAAGACCCATGCAGTTTACAAAACTATCAATTAAGTCCTTATAGTTTAAAAATTATCAAATAAATTCCTGAAATTTGAAATTGATTTTAGCTATTAGTCCCTCTGTCAATTTGTGATAGGTGGATTGGCATGCGGCAGCCTTGTGTATGCCATGTGTATAGGTTAAAATTGCTCAAGACTATTATGATTTGATAAATTATCAATTAGGTCCCTATAGTTTTAAAACTATCAAATAGGTTTCTAATAAGGAGATCGTTCGAAGAGATTGTTATCGCTTTCTCAAGCGACATACATTCAAAGACTTCTTGAACGATTCCATATGCAAGATTCTAAACCAATTGATAATCCTATTGCTAAAAGTGAAGGCCTCAGTAAGAGAAATTGTCCTTAACGCCACAAGAACAGGAACAAATGAAGAATGTTCCCTATTCCAATGCAGTTGGAAGTCTTATGTATGCAATGATGTGTATAAGGCCAGATATTTGTTACGCTGTGGGGATGGTGAGTAGATATCAATCAAATCCAGGCCAAGTACATTGGAAAGTAGTAAAGAGAATATTGAGGTATCTAAAGGGAACTGCGGACTATGCATTATGTTATCAAGGCAATGATCTACGTATACAATGGTATATAGATGCAGACTGTAGAGGATATTTAAATGAAAGAAAATCTACCTCTGGATATATTTTCTTACTAAACAATTGAGTAATATCATGGAAGAGTAAAAAACAATCTTACGTTGCATTACAGTACAAGAGGCTATGTGGCTTTATCGATTCTTAGTACATTTGGGAGCACTAAAAGAGAAATTAAGCCAATGATCGTCAATTGTGATATTCAAGATGCAATTGCTTATATAAAGGATCACAAATTCCATTGTAAAACAAAGCACATAGATACCAAGTACAATTATGTGAAAGATATAGTTGCACGAGCAGAAGTGAATATGAAATATATATCTACACGAGATATGGTGGCAGACCCAATGAAAAAACCAATTTCTCGAGATGTGTATGTTGAGCATGTAAAGTCATTAGAATTACATAGATGCTGAAATGTAATAATAAACATTTCTCTGTATATGTTCACTCATTTTAATGTCATATTTTGGATATAATGTATGAAAAAGATTACACATTATATATTATTTGATTTATGAATATATTTATTTTACACAAATATATTTTGGGATGAATTATAAGTATATGAGACAAATTAGAGATTGACCCTCTTACACGAGCAATCACCTTTAGTGTTTGTGTTCGCTAGAGATTAGGCACATTTAAAGTTTATTATTTATGTGATAATTTAGAGCGAGAAACTTAAATCATAAATGCCACAAAGAAATTGGTTTAAAGTGATTTAATGATCACTATATTTGTCTTACGTTGTCAGATGCGAGTTTTGGATAGGTTTTAAGTAGATAAGTAAATTCAAGTTAAATATTAAGTATGTTTGAACTATCATCCGTACAGTATTTCTTGAACAAAAGATATTTAAGTTAAATGAAGTGGGTATCATAGCACATGACTCGTACCATGTGTGTAAAACTAACCACAAAAGGGATTAATGTAAGTCTCAAGATCTCATCTTACGTTGGGTGAGACCCTTGAAGTTGAGAATAACCTCATCATATACTCTTATGACTCTTGTCTCATCCTTGAGAATTAAATTTAAGGTTTGCTACTTTATGTTGTTGCCAAAAGATCATGCAAAATGTGATCCTATGGAATAATTCTAGGAAAGCAAATTAAATTTAATTCAAAAGAAAATTGAGAACAGAGGAAGGTCATTTATTTAGATCATTGGCTCGCATGAAAAGTATTCAGAAATGGCTATCGTCTCTTTAGTAGAGAACTTGAATACAATCATGACATAAGAAAATAAATGAGATCAAATAAAAGTGCAAATGCGAGATATGATCTAGGGTATAGCATACAATGTCTACTCAAGGACACATAAGTCCTAGGATCAATTTGATAATCGAGATGTCATATAGTCATAATAAATATATGGCAATATGCTCTTGTTGTATGCTGATCACACTGATTATTGGATAAGTATGAGAACTATAAAGTTTTAATGAGACTAAAATCCATCATATGTGAGTGAAAGATGATGGATGACAAATACACCTATAAGGAGTTTATTATCATTGATCATGTACTAACCACCAAGGGTAGTTAATATTTGTAATTAACTATATAAAGTGTTTAAAATTCAAAATGATGATAAGAGAGTCATCCAAAGCACAAAAACTCTCTGCAAGAAATATTTCTTACGTGCTCTAATCGGTAAAATTCAAGACATCAATCCAAGTATGTGTTGTTGATTATGCATATGTAATGATCCTGTTGTTTATAATCTATGTGATTATATCTTATCCTAATTTTTTCTTACACAAACAAGTAGAGAAACATCTCTATTCAAGAAGCACTTAGCAGCTAGAAACATATTCATTCCGGCAGATGATTTACGGACCATAATGTACCAAATAGCAAACATAATTCATCTATTTTTCTCCAAAAGATCCAACTACGTCTCCCCTTTCCCCCATAAGGGGCTGGTATCTAGTCATTTTCCTTAAATTTCTTTTCTTATACCTCATAACCATCTTCAACCCCTCGGGGTATGATAGGTATTGCAATGCGATGGACATGCTCCATTCCTGAAAAATCCCTGCATGTGAGTTAATCATCCGTTGGATATTGCTATGCAGATAGCTTTTACCTCTCATATTTAAGACAGCCAAAAGTGGAATAACATACATACTATATAATATCTTCCCTCGACTAAAAACAGATTTTAATAGTTCATTGGCAACAAAATTACCAAGTTCCATTCTCGTTTATTCAAAAAACCAACAGATGATACCAAATTATAGCACCAAACAACGCACAAAAGACAATTCCATAGTTATCATAACATCAACAACCTCCCAAAAAAAATAAAACAAAATTCCTAACTTTTTTATGCACACTCTTTTGCATTTCTCCAAATAAATAACAAACACCGACCAACGAAACAACAAACTTTAAAGGAAAAAAATCTACAAGTGAATTTCGTTGAAGGGCTTACACATATGCCGACTATTGTTACCACTAAAATTGGTCGATTTTCTCATGTAATTAACGGAATCTTTTCCGATCACGCACAAATTCTTCTCTCTAGCCGAAGACATCATAATCTCGTCAAGTCCCTAAATCTTATATTATGACAACACTCCCATCTTCTAGAACAAGCCACGTGTGCCTCCATCTATTCCCATACCCATTTGTACAAAATCCACACTACAAAGCTACTCGCACCTCCATTAAACGCCTTGGAATCTGTGATCGGCTTTTGGTTCTTGTAATTTGCTTCAGAACCGTTGCTAAAGGAGTAGACCTGAGCGGAAAAGCCAGTAGCTCTGATCAGAGAATGGTGACCGAGGTATGTGTTCACAGATTTCAGCACCATTGGTTTGGTCTAGCCCGGCTCGGTTTAGGTTGGTGAAGACCAGGGCAATACAGCAAAAGATTGAGTGCAGAAAAGATAAGAGTGGAGATCCGGCAGTGTTGGATTCGGCCAGAGAACATGAGACGACTCGAACTGAGACTATACAGAGTCAAAACAACGTTTCGTAACAAAGAAGCAAAAGGCGTATATGATCATAACGGTTTTTTTCTTTTTTGGAGGAATTAAAACTTTTTTATTCTACTCAGATTTGATCCTATAGGGAATAATGTTTTAGATATCCCTCCTAACGAGCTACAAATTCGTTGGTTGATCACAACGTTTTGGCACGCGACCCCAAAAAAAGTAGGATTTGTGGAATTTATTTAGTTACGCTTTTTGTTTTTATTTTTTTAATATTTTTATCTTTTTAGAATTTTTTTAATTTTATTCTATTATTCAATTTTGATGATATATTTGTGTTTTTTTATTTTTGTGTTATTTTTTTATTTTTTATTATATTTTTAAAACTTTAAAATTATTTTTTTCAATTTTCGTATTTAAAAAATAGAAAGCGAAAACAAAAAAAAGCACGTAAATAATGTTTACTTTTAAAAAATAATTTTACCATTCCAAAACCATTCAAAATAAAATTTAACTTTATGGTTATTTGGCTCAATTTTTTGTCTTTATTTTTTATTTTTATTTTTTAAAATATTAAAACTAATAAAAAATATTTTTCATAGATTTCTGTGTTTTATCAGTTTTTATATTTTTATTAGTTTTGTACGTTATTTTCATCAATTTTTATATTTAAAAAATTAGGAACAGAAAATAGAAATAAGAAACCTAACCAAAAAAAAACTTTGATGTCTCTTTATTATATGTCATATAGTACATTTTTATTTATTATTTATTTATTAAAAATTTTAGATAAATATGGACACTATTTAGAATTTTGATCCAAAAGCACTATCATCTTCAAGCTACTCACGTTTAAAAAATAAACATGTTGTAAGGATAGTTTAATTAAAAGAGCGTTAGTTTAAAAATTTTAAGATCACATGTTTGATTTGTGTTAATATTTGTCTCTAAACGACATTATTTTTTTTAGACTTGTCTCTCCATCTATTTTCGTTTGTTCTTGCCTCCTTCATATTTCTTTCTCCTTTCATATTTATTTAGAAGTTTAAGAACTAATTCATAAATCTTCTCAATTTGCTTTTCACAGAACTTTATGTATCTTTCCATTCGATTAAAGATCCCTAGTCATGATTTATAGAAGGATGGTTGCTAAGAAAGATCCTATAAAGTGAGATTTTTTTTGCACTTTTCATTAAGTCATTAAGCAATCTAAATATAACCAAATCAAAACATTGGAACCATATGGTACTAGAAAGGTGAATTCCATCCACTCCCATCGAAGACCTTTGCAACATTAAGATAGCATGATTTCTCACATCCCCTTTATAGAGAGTGATGTAGGAAAATGATTTTTGTGTGTATTATTCAACCAAAATACAAAGCTATATATACAGATGATATAAGTCCAAGTATGGAAATACAATTATGCATAGGAGAGATTACAGGATAAGGTTTTGTAGGTAGAATCATGGTGTCGCAATTAGGGAGATGAATAAGTGGCTAATTTTATGTTATGCGTTATCATCCCCCATCAAGCTTATGGTGGAAGCAACATTGAGCTTATGTCGTAGCAATGTGAATGCTGTAGATGCAAGAGGCTTAGTCATGACATCTGCAATTTATTCTTTAGTTGAAATATTGAGTATGAAGAGAGCTTTCTTGGCAACTAGATCACGAATAAAATTTATATCCATGTGAAACGACTGAAATCATTGATAAATATGATATAATAATGAGCACCAAATAAGGAGAGATTGGGGGAGGCTCCCAAAATATCATAATGAATGAGGTGTAAAGGGGCAATTGATACACAAGAAGAGGAAGGAAAAGATAGTCTTGTACTTTTACCTTGAAGACAGGAAGTACAAGGCTTTATTACATTAGGCCTAATAGAGAGACTATAAGATAAATGAGTAAAGATTGTATTGCAAGGATGACTGAGTCGTTGATGCCATATGGTAAAGGATACATGATGAGCATTGAAGGCAACATGATTATGAAAGGCTCGAGGAATCTTTATTGGGTAGAGATTTCTGTGGATGGTACCCGCCAAGAGCAGTATCTTGGTTTCTAGGTCCTTCACAATATAACCAAAAGGATTAAATTTAATTTGACAAGATTTGTCAGTAACAAATTGACCAACAGATAAAAGATTTGTAGCTATTTGTGGAACAATCAAGACATCTTGAAGTTAAAGAGACTTGGGATGTTGTGTAAGAGTGAATGTACCGGTAAAGACAATAGAGAGAGCATCACCATTACTAACGAGAACTTTATTAAATCCTTCATAAGGTTCAATAGAATCTAGTAAGTGTGGATTATGTGTCATATGGGCTATAGCACCGGTGTTAGGGAGTCATTCAGTGATATTATTAGTGGTTATGGGTGGGGAATTGTCAATGCTCATGATAGAAAAAGAAGTTGTGTTGAGCATTTATAGAATTAGAGTGTTAAAATCGACACCTTACAACAGTATGTTCAAATTTGTAGCAAATTTTGCATTTAGGTGGTGTTTGTGTGTAATTTGGGCTTGGGATTGGGTTGGAGTGAAAGGATTGAGGATCGACTAAAAGGTTTAGATGGATTTGGGCTTGTGGATGGAAGTAAGGGAGGATTGAGCTGATTTAGGCTTGTGGATAGAGGTAAAGGGATTGGGTTATATGGGATAGGCTTGAGGGATGTGGTGGTAGGTTTGATGATGCGGGGCAAGGGTTTTTGGGAGAGGATCAAGTATTAGGGTGTTTGGGGAAATTAGGGTTGCGGTAAGAATGAAGCCGATGCAGGTTGTGGTGTATTCGACCTCTAAAATCATGGCTTCTGCTGGTGGGTTGTGCAATGGCAGCAAAAGCAGTGTCAAAGGGAGTTGGTCCAAGATGATGGTAGTGTACTAGTCGTTGTTCATGGAGCAAAAGATTTACACACAACTCAAAGAAGGATGGTGGTGATTCTTGATTCTCTATCGCCATTACAAAGGATTCGTAGTTGGAGGGTAAACCATTGAGGGCAAAGAGAACTAGGTCTTCGTCAGAAACAAGGTCGTCAATAGCCACCAAGTCCTCTGCTGTGGAGGATAAGGTGGTTAGAAATTCAGAGATGGAGGAGTTACCTTCTGTTATGGTGTGGAGTTAGCGGCGGAGGAGAGACTTTCTTACATTTGCTGTAGAAAATGTTCTTCCAAGCATGTCCAGAGATGATGCACAGTGGTACATGTGAGGGCTAGTGAAGCAATCGACGAGGATAGCGTTGCAGTGAGAGCATAGTATATAAAAACGTCATGTTTGTCCCACTTAAGGTAATCTGTAGATGGCATGGAGCTGTTCTTTGGCAAGGAAGAGGGACTGTTATCAATGTGGCTTAGAAGATCACAGGTACATAAGATAGTCCAAACTTGGTTTCTCCAAACTAAGTAATTTGAGCTGTCTAGGATAATGGTAATGAAGTTTGTTATGTTCTGGAGAGGAAAGGTTGATGGCGTTGATGAGTTTGATGGGGAAGAGGTTAAAATAGTATGGTATGTTGGTTGTGAATCCATAGCAATCTGTGATTGCGTAATTGGGACTGATTTCTGGGTAGGAAGGAAATGGAGATGGTATAATTGAGTTGTAGATTAGTAGAGACAGTTGAAAAAATTTTCAAATTGTGGGCTCTGATATCATAAAGAGAGAGATGTAGGAAAATGATTTTTATGTATATTATTCAACCAAAATATAAAGCTATATATACAGATGATATATATGCAAGTATGGAAATACAATTATGCATAAGAGAGATTACAGGCTAAGGTTTTGTAGCTAGAATCATGGTGCTGCAATTAGGGAGATGAATAAATGGCTAATTTTATGTTATGTATTATCACCCTCTCTAGTCTAAACAAATTTTTTTAAAGCTTG
This sequence comes from Pinacopodium congolense, assembly GCA_028565735.1. NCBI lineage: Eukaryota > Viridiplantae > Streptophyta > Magnoliopsida > Malpighiales > Erythroxylaceae > Pinacopodium > Pinacopodium congolense. The sequence goes on from JAOXYD010223576.1 coordinate 28,714, forward strand.
CACAAGCCTAGGCCATATCTCTTTAATATCTTTAGTAAATTTCATAATAACCTCCTACCCTACCACATTTTCTTAGTTTAATTTAACCATCTTATAAGTTAATTAATAGAACCTATCATCAAATGAAGCGACGAAAGAATTATCAACATCACCCCATCAAGATTCTACAAATTATCGTGCTACTTTAATAGAAAGGATACAATTTGATGACGAAAGGGTGTGTATCAAAAGGGAAAGAAACATGAAGGGGAAGGGGATGCGAAGAGAAAGAAAAAATTAGTATAATTTAGGGATAAAAATTTAGCACAACTAAAGTGAATGTATATCGAACACACAACCTTTACATTTTTAGGCTAACGTACTCCCAACTGAATTACCCTTACAATAAGTAGATTTTTATAACATTAGCAACTCGAAGGTTATAATGTTTTTGAATCAAGATTTTGGGTGGAGTCCATGTGGCAGTGTGGGATCTACCAATAATTTTTGACAAATAAAAATATATTACGTGGCACTACCATATGACACATAATATAGGAACTTAACGAAAGTTGGGGCAAGGATTCTTTTTTAACATTTTTGAAACATTAGAACTTTTGTTGAAGGTTCCTAAAATGTTATGATTCTTTTTTAAGGTTTTAAAATGTTACGATATAACCTAACATACACAAAAACGTTAAGGTCTTAATAATACTTTTTACCTAATACAGGAACTAAATGTTATAATAAGAAAAGAAGTTATTTTTTTTATTAAGATTGTAATTATTATTCAATTTTTTCCAAATTTTAAGGATGATTTGCGTCTATTGGTTGAGATTATATAATAATTTAATTTGGGCCTTCAGCCTAGCCCTACTTAATTTAAATGAGAAATTACAATATTGAATTTTTGATCCACTTAAAGTTTAAATTAAGATAAAAAACAACGAAATTATCTCTAATATTATTAACTTATCACCAAGGTTTTCAAAATCGGACTAGACATCGAACCAGTGAAGTGAGAGGTTTAAGGTTTAAAGGTTCAACCTGTAAATCATTATAAAATCTGTATTGAACTAATATAAGATAATAAATTTTAAAATTTATAAAAATAAGTATAAATATATTATACAATTAAATATATAATAAAAATATATTATGTAATCAATAAATATTAATTCTAACTAAACTTGAATTTAATATAAATTATTATAATAATAATAATTATTAAATTTGTATTTCTAAATGACATTGTATCTTATATGCATCAAGAAATTAAAATCTTTCAATGTTATATAAAGACTTGTAAATCACGCTTGTATTTAAAATATTTGCATTAGTATTTTCTATTACATTGTAATAAACTATAAATAAGTAAATTATGAAATTATTTTTAAAATAACATAATATATTTTTAAATAAAATAATAACTAACTGTTAGTAGAATAAATATTTCTAATTCATTCTTCGTGACAAATGCATTTTCTTTATAAATTACTCTTTCAAATTCATTATAATCAAGATCAAGTAATGATTCTTCTTCTTTTTCGATTAAAAAATCAGTATAATTAATACAATCGATAATCAACTAGTCAGATTGCTTGACTTATAACTAGTTAAATCGCTTAGATAGTTTTACTTATAACCGATTGAACCGGTTAATTAAACAAAAATCAGGAGGTTTTCTTACTAGAAATTTTTTATATAAAACTGATCCAGTCAGCTGAAAGGTTTACAGCTAAGCGGATTCAACTGACTGAACCAAATTGGTTTTTAAAACACTACTTATCACTAACAACTCTTTTTTTTTCTTTTTCTCTCTTTCTTTCATTTTTTTATTATGACCAAGTTTCTCATTTTCTTTCCTTATCGCTCTTTATCTCTTTCTAATTCCTTCTTTCCTTCTCCATCTCTTTTTTTAGGTAATTTTTAGAAATTGACACTTAATCTCTTTCTTTCTTTTTATTTTTGTTTCTCTCTCCCCATTCTCTCATTTATATTAGTGTCCAAAATATGTAAAAATGATCTTATTAGGTGAGAAAATTTTGACTTTTAAATAAAAATAATGACCTTATTAGAGTATTAGAACTCATTTGGAATACAAATGTTCAAGAGTAATATAACTAGTCTAATTAAGTGCAACAACTACAACTTAGAAAAAAAAACGCAACAACTATAAATTAAAAACAAAAACAACTTCCGTATCAAGAAAGAGAAGTCACTTGAAATATAATGTCCAAAAGCGATGCAATTGATCTAATTAAGATAATTCTACTTTTATATTGAGGCAATTTCCCTGATGGAGTGAGGCAGTTGCCTTAATAGAGTAAGGAAATTCATAAAGCACAAAGGTATTTAAGACTAATGCAAATAGTCTATTTAGGCAAGACAATTGTTTCTTCCAGGTGAGGCAACTACTCAAGTGACTTAGAATGCAAATGTCAACTCACTTAGAACACAAATGCCTAAAAGTAATACAACTGTGCCTTTAAGGTGCGATAACAACCCTAATAAAGTGAGGTTACTCAACTGAAACATAAATGTTTATAAGTGATGTAAATGTTTTAATAAACGTGAGACAATTCTGCCTTTATGATGAGGCAAGTCATTTATAGCAAAGAAACTTATAAATAAGAGAGGAAGAGAGATGAAGAGAGGGGAAGAGAGACAAAGAGAGGAAAGTAGCGATACAAAAAAGGGGGAAGAGATAAAGGTCAGGGTTGACACTACTTGTGGAACCTCAGTGAAATATTTTAATATTCTTAATTGAGAGAATATCAAAATATTTAAGTTGTCACCACCTTAAAAAAGAATAATGGGCATCATTAGAAGCAACCCTTCTACCAATGTCAGTAAAACAATCAACACCTCTGAAATCACATCGCATCCTAAACATCTTAACTAAGATACTAAAATTTAGATTTAAGATACCAACCCTAAACACTTATTATAGCATACATGACCTTACCAACCACATGCACCATTATAAAAAACTTATGGAATTGTATAACGCATCTAATGTTATAAAATGTAAAGCTTTCTCTTTCACTTTAACTAAAATAAAATAAACATGGTTTAAGACTTTGCTCTTTACCTCAATTAGTTATAAGGTTCATATCACTCTTCATCAGCAATAGATGTAGGCCTCAAGATTCTACATACTTAATATTAATAACCTAAGAGGTGAAGTAAAATATAAAATATTACCTTTATTGCTATAGTTTTAAGGTAACTAATACTTAAAAAACAAATGGCCTCATATCCTACCAAATTTTATGGAACTCATTACAGAGCACCACAAACAAGAATAATGAATAAAAGAACATAGGGTGCCTTCCGTTAATGAAACTAAAAAGAAGTTTAAAATATAGTGATCGAAAAAGAAAAACTAAAGGAAGCTAAAAAAAAAAAAAAGAGCTCTCTATATTCAATACATTACTAAATAAGGTCATTAACTACATCATTGACAATGATTCGCCTTAAAAACCAAAAGTTAAAAAAAATCTATATTATAGCTTCCGTAAGGATATCAGACACAATATAGAAGATTGCAAAGATCTCATAAATTAATTAATGACTTGGCTAAATAACAATGATTGAGCCATTTTTTAAAGGAAAATGATAATGATGATGAAGCAAGGGATGAAAAAAGTTTAAGCCCTCTAAAATGATTAAGTCCTAGAAAATATTAATGTTTTAAAAAATGAACTAGACATCAAATTG
>JAOXYD010223577.1:0-18732 GCA_028565735.1 Pinacopodium congolense
ATAGAGATAAGTCAGTGTCTTAACCATAGCGCTGCCTTGAATTAGAGAAAACCCTAGATTAAGCATCACTGATCCATCAATTAAATCATCAACTACTAAAGCTTAACTGAATAATTTAGAAAAAGCAACCTATGACTTTGTTATAATAGATTGGAATTTTTCTAGGATTTTTATATTAGATTTTAGTTATTTATTTCTTAAATTATAAAGCTAAGTGTTCTCTAGATAATTGTAATCCGATTGACCTAATACTTACATTCTATAAACTTCCTCGTGGAATCGATATTCGAAGTCTTAAATATACTCCACTTTATTACTTGATTCAACCGGTACGCTTGTCGAATGTTAGTCTCAAATTAAAGTGTTAAATTGTGCATGAAAGATAGATTAATTTGAGCTAATTTTGTATGTGGCCAACCACAATCACACTTGTATACAATTTAGAGCAAAGGTTTGCAAGGATGATGGCACTTGCAAGACAGATGAGAACATTACATAATTTTAATTGGATGCCTCATGTTTCTCACTACTTCTAGACCTGATATTGTACAAGTTGTAAGTCTTTTATCCAAGTTTATACATTATGCTAGTGAGGATCATATGTAGGCCCCAAAACATATTGTGAGATAAATAAAATGAACTATTGATTATGGAATCAAAAATAAAAGCTGTCAAAATTTTAAGTCAACTGGTTTCTCATACAGTGATTAGATAGGTTCAATAGATAATATGAAGAGCACAATTGCTTTTTGTTTTAAATTTAGTTTAGGTGATATCAATTGGTGTTCTAAAAAATAAGAAATCATTGTTCAAAGCATTGGAAAAGTTGAGGTTGTTGTAGCAATTGTAAGACAAATCATGCTATCTAGCTTTAAAAAATTCTAGTTGGAATTGAATTTGCCTCAATAAAAACCAACCAAGATTTATGTTAACAATCAAGTATCCATATCAATCCCTTCTAATCTAGTTTTTACTGGAAAAACAAAGCACTTCAAGATTAAGTTTTATTTTTTAAGGGGAATTCAAAAACAAGAAGTAACCATAGTTTATTATAGATCTAAGAACACGTTGTCCATATTTTTATCAAAACCTTGTCTCGAGCACAATTTGAAATTTTAAGAGAGAAGTTGGATGTTTGCAACATTTAAAGTAAGGAGGAGTAATAGAACTATCTTAGAAGTTGCTGGTGCAATAGTTTTATAACTGTCAATTATTTTTTATTTGAATAGTTACTGGCTAATGCTAGTTTTTAAGAATTGTTTTGCTATTAAGTTAAGGTCATATTTATTACTATTTCAATTTTTATTTTTCTTATTTAAACATAGGTTACAATCAGTATAAATGCAGTGAAAAATCACATTCAATTGTTAATTCTCTTATATTCTCTATTGTTTATTTCTTTGTTATTCAACATTTTCAATTGTTTATTCTGCTCTCTGTGAATATTAATGTTTATGAAACTAGACTAGACTGGTTTGTTCAATCCAATTGAACTAGAATTGATCGATTAATCAATTCAATTTTACATAAAAACTTCTAAATAAAAAAATTGATCAATTTTTAGTTAATTGATCGGTTTAACCAATTATACATTAAGTAGTCTAACGGGTAAAAATCTTATTCTCTTTGTCCTCTTCTTTATACTTTCATTCTTCTTTCAGTGCTCCTATCCACCATTACCTCCTTGCATCTGCATCAACCATATGCCCAATTCTCGTCTTTCAACCTCACATTTAAATGTTGGCTCTCAAAGAATCACTTTCTCCCTCCCAAAAAACCCAATAAAAATATTTCTACAATTTATATTTAACCTCTCAAGAGTGGTCGTCCTCTCCCTTATCCTTTAATTCTGATCCCTTCAACTTCAAATCCAATTCATTATCTAATTAAGAGATCATTTGAAGAAAAGTACAAGAAGCAAAAACTTGAGAAGCCAAACTAAACGACATTATTTACCTCGATTTTAATGGAGACCCAAAATTTTGGAGAAATGATAGAGCATGATGACAACATTAATTTTGCTCTCGATAGGTTAAGGAAAGGCCAACCTTTAATAATTAGAAGAACTAACATTTTGTCTCTTTTGTTAATTTTTGGCACACCCTAGCATGGACAACTTGTGAGGGCTTAAGGGTATCTTTGGTTTCTAGATTTCAAAATTGTTTTTGTGTTTATGGGGTTTGGTGTTCAAAAATTGAATTTGCATTTTTTTAAAGAAAAATTTAAATTATGATAATAACCGGATAACCCTTTTGCTTTATAGTTATAATAGGCCAAATTTTAGTTATAAAGTTCATTTATTTATAAAAATCAAAACTTACGTATGAAGTAAATGTTTTAAGTTTTGATATTTTAGGATGGATAAGACAATAATTGGTGTTATCTTAGATTTCAGCTTTGATGACTTGATTAGCAACCTTGTAATTGTAGCGGTTTTCTATGTTTTAACTGGTGATCCAAGTAATATTTTCAATTATTCCAAATTCATTTTTTAGAGTTAAGAGACCTCTTTATGAACATAGAATAAGATAGACACAAATTCTGTTTAAAGCACAATTTTAATTATTGTCATTATTTAATATTTTATTAGATTTAATTTTAGTTAGAAATTATTATTAATTGATTATACATTAATAAATTATTTTTCTATTTTAATTATATATTTCGTATTTATAATATATTTTTACTTATTTTATAATTAATATTTTTATTACTCTATGTCGGTTCAATAATAGTTTTATAATAGTTTACTACTAATTGAACCTCTAAACCTCAAACTTCTCTCTTTACTAGTTCGATATCCGGTTTAATTTTTAAAACATTGATGCATATACGTGATTGCATAATTTTGGCAAATAATGGTGATGAGTATGCTTTGTTTAAAGGATCAAACAGGGTATGATCTATTTATTAGACATTAAGAGCAACACATAGCAAAGATAGGCAAAATAGAGGAAAATAATAGAGGTTTATGAGGCTAAATTATAATTTGTGTTATTAATAACTATTATACCATAGGATCTAAAAAACATATGCATATATATAGGCTTACAAACTAAATTTTACACAACTAATACTAGGTCATATTTAACTTAAAATAGGACTCATTAACTACTCTAATTAAAATTCTAGGCTCTATCTCTAATTAACTACTATAGCAAATACAAGTTTATCTTCTAGCAAGTTGAATATGAAAACTACTTGACACATTAGTGCTAAACACCACATTAGTACTAAACATCATGACGGATTTAGAGCTATTAGCTACCTAACTAGAAGCTCATTGAACATTGCCTAACATATATTTAAGATAGCAGCAATACATATTTGTGGATGCTTTAGCAAACAATACATGACCATCAGGAAAAATGATATAAGAAACTATAAAATAGCTTCTTCGTAAGGATAGACCTTGAAAAATATATCTCCGAGCATGACATTCTAGCCTAGCAAAATGGCCTCCATGAACTTTTTAAAGAGAGATTTTGAAATAGTATAACGATGGCAAAGTCCTTTTAAAGGCTTAAAGCCATCCAAAATTTCCATATCATATACTAAACTAATTTCACACAATCATAATCAAGTCTATTATTAAAACCAAATCTCAATAGTACAACTTCCAAACAATACCTGATGCTTTGTATTCCTATCTAAGTTTTAAAATAGAAGTAACCAAGAACACAGTAAACAATATCACAACACACAAAAAGGAAAGTGTACCTATCGAATGCAATATAGTCAACATGAGTCTAGGTGTCAAACCAAAAGAACTGCTATTACTAGTAAATTCCTTTCTAGATTTAGCTAACTACTCAAACGTGAAAAGTTTATTGATTATTTTAATGATTAAAAGAAACAAATCAATTAAAAATAAAATGCCTAGGCAAGCTTATAAGAAGAAATACTCAATGAGGAAGGTAGGATTCAGGTAATTAATCCCTCTATGATGTAAACGTACACATTGTTTATCTTGTTTAAACTTGAATTCCATATTTGTTTGGCCATATATTTCTTAATATAAATTACACTCTTTCTCAAGTTATATAACTCTATTCAAATCAATAAACTAGGTGAAAGTTCTCTCTATCCCAATCTACTGATTGAATGTATTAATCTGTTTAAATGGAATCTATTGTTTCAGCTAAATTTAAATCTAACTCGGACTTGTTATGTAAGACTATTTCTAAGTCCCCATGCAAGATGTTTCATTCATTGAATGGTCTAATGCATATAATAAATTTCTCAATCTCAATCATACGTATATCAAAACTTCAAAATCAACGTTTACATTCACATAACAATTGAATTCAAAGTAATTACCATCCATGAACAAATCTAATTCAAAAACTTAGAACTCAAGAGTTAAAACAAGAATAATATAGCACTATATCCTAGAGTTAATAAAAACCTAAAGCTTATAAAGAGTTTAGCTCCTACTCATTGTTTCAGTCACACAAAAAAACATAAAGAATAAGGAAATAGAGAATCTCATGGTGAGTCTTCTTTGAATCCTTGAAATCTTGATGTTTGTAGGTGAAATCCTTTCTTGATCCTTAAGGTTATGCTTTTGGATGCTTCTTCTATCTTAAAAAATTGCATAAAACCTTTCAAAATGACCTAAAATTTAATGTATGGCCTCTGACAACTAAATGAACTTTTTTTATTCCCATTCAACCACCCAAAATCTCAAAATTAGGTTATTTGCATAAGTGGGAGACGTCCAGATCCCAGCCAGCATCACATCTATAATCATGACCATGATTCAAACTATGCAAAAATCATGAGCAACATCATGAACATGACGCTGCCTGTGAAGGGCTAACTTTATGGTCCTTTTGGTTTTCTTGTGATATCTCTTCCATTCTTCATCAAATTTCCATGAAATTTTGTATGGAGCTTCCTCACATGTTATTCTTGAAACCCTATTCTTGAAACCCTATCAATTCCATAACAAATCAAGCTCTAGAGATGCACATAACTCTTTACATAATTCACTTGTACCAAAAATGGTGTTTATTCGAGATTCTCTTATTCTTTTCTTGAAACACTCTTTATGGCTTTTCATATAATCTGGAAATTTGGCGTAGAACTTCAAAACATAATTCTCTAAGTCCTCACATTTATCTCACACCTCTTTTAGTTTCATAAATACCATGAAAAGTTCATCAAAACCCTATAAAATGTAATCGAACATAGAAATGTCTAAGTAAAATCTCATTCAAAGGATTTAACTCGATATGCACATAAATCATATGAATTTATCCTTAAAACCAATTCAAATAAGCACTAAATCATGTTTAAATTATATATGCTTTAAGAGATATCAATACCATTATCAGTTGTGATAGGAATGAATTTTATTATATCTTTTCATGCAAATTCATATAATTTCATTCCTATTGTGTGTTCAAAAATACTTAAAGTGTGTTATATTTTGTTTAATGAACATTTTATTCCCCTTTGATAATTTTGCTCTTTTCAATTGTTTTTACAAGAAAAATGGTGTAAAATAGTAAAGCTTGCTCTTGTAAAATAGCAATGACATTTTGAAGCTTTACATACATCATTAAGGTAGCTCATTGATGCCTTTATTTATCCTTTAAAATGCAGTACTTAGAGCTTTAACAAGGCATGAAAAGGCAAGTGAACAATGTGTTTAATGAAACTTAAAATGACATAGATAGGAGTTCTTAAAAGTTGTCTAAAAATGACATCAATTGGAGCAATATTTGGGAGAAAAAATATATCACTTGGAGCTATTAAAACAAAGGTCACGGACAACCATTTGGAGGAGCAAAATATATCAACAAAAACATGTTTAATGGTTTCCCAAAAGGGCAGCCCATTGTCCTTACAAGCAAGCTAAAGTGCAGTCCACAAGGCCTTTATTTATTCAGAAAAATTCAGCAGCCCATTGGATGTGAATGAGAGGGAAAAAACGTCATATAAGAGGGTTATTTCTTTATTTGGAAGCCAAGGAAACCCTAGGTCAAGAGGAGAGGATATTTATCCATAAAATCAAAAATGCAAAGCACATATTAAGAGGAGCTAAAAATATTTATTCAAGAACCAAAGTTTAAAACTATTAAAGAGAGTTTTGGCTAGTACATTCGGAGGTAAAGAAAGGTTGTCCGAATGCATCTTTATTTGATATGGAAATAAGCTTTATTTGGCATCACATTTGGAGCTTGTGTTATAGTGAGGGGTGTTGTCTAAAATTTAGCCAATAGAACTACCCAAAATGTAAAACATAAGAAGATACAAAGTTGTCCAAAATAACAGCCCAAGATGACATAAAATGGCCAACGCATGGGAGCAAATTCGGCATCAAATGGGTAGCTTCTCATGGTCTAAATTGACAGCACAAGTACACATGGAAGATGGCCTTGATTTTTCCAAAATAATGGCCTAATATGACATGAAAATGGGCATATAAGGGAGGAAGAGTCGACATTTGCTGCTAGGTAGGGACAAAGAAGTGGACAATTGCATGTGTGAGGAATAGAGCTTTGCTAAAGGGTGGAAACAAAGAGCATGGCTAGTGGGGGACTTCTCTCATGATATATGACACATAAAACTTCTCTATTAGGGTGAGTGGGTGGCAGAAAAACTTGATTATGAGCTGTCAAAGTGATCTTCTACCTTGACATTGAAACTGTCCAAAACATGTGTTCATCTTTGACATTAGAGGTTATCCAAACCATCATCATCTTTGGCTTTGAATCAACGCGATTGTGAGCTGTGAAGGTGATCTTCTACTTTGGCTTTGAAGCTGTCCAAGAAATGCTCTTTATTATTGACATAAGAGCTGTTCAAAAAGGTGATCTTCATTGGCAAAGGAGGCTATCCAAAGACATGACCTTCATTAGCAAAGGAGGCTGTCCAATTGTGTTCTTCCTTAACATTGGAGGCTGTCCAAGATGTCATCTTCCTTTACATTTGGAGCTATCCACAACATGTTCTTCATTGGAAAAATAGCTGGCCATATGTTGCTACAATCAAGGATGAACTCTTCTTGTTTTGCTACATGAAATCAACGTGTTTTGGTGTCCATTTCCTTAGATTATTGCTTTGATTGGTGCATGGCTCTTTCATTCATTCCATTAGTTTGCTTTGTATTAACTTTGATCCATTGATTACCTTCCCAAATATCTTTGTTTTTATGTCCAAATGCTTAAAGTTTCAATTAAATATTTTCATGGATTTCTAGTTTATTAATTGGTGCTCTTTTAAGAATGTTTAGTTAGTTGCTTATAAATCCATAGTTTAATGTTTAAACCTATGTTTAGTTATATATGAATGGATCTCCTTAATTTTATTTTTCTAGCCTTTACTAATCTTGATTAAGGTTTGAATTTTATAATTCCATATTTTTTATTTTTTAGTATTAATTTTTTTGATGTTTTATTTCATGAAGTTTCAATCATATCTAATGTGTTTAGTTCATCTATGTTTCGTAGTTAGTCTTAATGAATATTTTTAGACTTTAGGTAATTAAATTTCAGTTTTTAATTAATTTATATAATCTTGAATTTTCGTTTAGATTGCTAAATTAATCTTGGTTAATTAGATTTTATTTAATTACCTATTATTTTAAGTAAATTAAGTTTACATTAGGTAAAGTGTTGAATTTTTACTTCTTAGATTAGTTGTTAATTTTCCAGATTTTGATTTTAATTGATTAAGTATGATTATTTCTCATTCAATATTTTTTTTAGTAGTTTAAACATGTGTGGCTAGTCTTCTTAGGGACTTGGAGATATTAAAAGGATGAAGGGATGAAAAATTGTGAGAACATAGTTGAAATTTTGTTTAATTTGGTGCTTGTATGTCTAGGTTGATTTGGGACTTAGGTTAAGTGTCATGATTTAGGAGTTACTTCTAAGCTTGATCACCTTTTAGGTAATTTCCTAATCCCCAAGCTAGGGTTGAGCGTGTGATATGTAATAATCCATAGTGATTCCCGAAAGTAGCAATAAGTTAATTTAATTTGTTACGATACTTAATCAACTATCCTAGGATCCCATACCTTTAGGTTACACCTTCCGAGTTTATCAGTAGGTGACCTATGTTAGTCGTTCCTTAATACCTAAGGCGTCTTAACTATTAAACCTAAAGAGCTTGTTCTAATTATAGATGGGGATAAGGGTATTTCTAGAATTTGCTATATTTATCTAATTTAGTGGAACTAAGGGCTTGACAGCTTTTTATAGTCTATAGGCTAACACCATGACTAGAGTACCTCTTATCTAAATTCAAGGATCAATGATAGTCCCAAAATCCTAAAGATATCTCCAACTTACTTCTTCACTATTGTTATTAGTCTTGTGTAAATTTATGTTGTATTGTCTTTTTTTTACTTTCATTACACTTTAGCTTATTTTTCTTTCGTATCTTTAAGATATTTTCTTTTCTTTTTTTTACAACATTTGAAATAGTAGTTGCTTCCCAACTCTCTGTGGTTCGACCTTAGCTCACCATTACTGCATAGTTTGGGTAGTTAGTAATTTATTATTTAGTAGCTTATGACGAGCTTATTAGACCTACTCTAGTAAAATAAATTAAGGTACCAATCATACCTCGGTATTGCTTAACCTCCACTTCCTTAACATTCTTATCTTTATTAAACTTTGTGGATATGCTCGTTAGAGTACCTAATGACTTTGCTCGATTCATGACAAATATTTTGAAAAACCTTTTATATATTTAGCTTGGTTTATGAAGACGTCATCCTTAATTATCTTGATTTGGAGTCTGAGAAAAAAAAAAAGATTCGACCATCATGCTTATCTTAAACTTCCTTCTCATACATTTAGCAAGCTTAGAACAAAAACTTATTAATAGCACCAAAAATGATGTTATCCACATAAATTTGGATAGTTAACAAATCTTCTTTTCCTTTCTTAATAAACAAGGTGATATCAACTTTGCCTTTTACGAAACCATTTTCAAGAAGAAATGTACTTAACCAATCATGCCAAGTTCTAGTTTCTTATTTTAAACCATATAAATCTTTAGATAATTTTAAAATGTGCTCAGGTGCTTCATATCTTTCAAAACTGGGAGTTATTCAACATAAGCCTCTTCTTATATGAAACCATTCAAAAATACACTTTTAATATCCATTTAAAATAATTTGAAACCCATGTAAAAATCAAAATGCAAGTAAAAATATAATAGCTTCTAATTTAACTACATGGTCAAAGGCCTCATCATAATTTATTCATTTTTTTATTATATCCTTTTTCAGTTAACCTAGCCTTATTCCTAAAAATATTACCATGTTAATCTAATTAATTTTTATGATCTATTATTAAATAATATTTAAGTTTAGGTACTAGATTCCACACTTTATTTCTTTTAAATTGATTTAATTCATTATTTATAACCAAAGCCAAATTCTCATCCCCTAATGCTTCTTTTATACTTCTAGGTTTAATATACATAAAAGCAAGATGAGACCAATTAAACAAGGATGAGTAGTTACCCCTTGTTAAATATCACCTATTATTTGGTTAGAAGGATGATCCTTTTTGTATCTCCAATCTTTTAGTAACTCTTCATCATTCCTTTCTTCCCTGGGTTCAATGTTTGAATCTTGTGAGGTTTTTCCTTCAGTTTTTCCTTTAAGAGATAGCTTTTCTAACTCTTTTGACAAGCTTACATCATCATCTTCAAGAAGTTTCTTACTTTTAAAGGGTTTAGCTATAAAAAACAAAAATGCATAGATTCTTTTTCCATATGAGTTCTTATATTAAACACCCTATATGTCTTACTAGTTAAGGACTAGCTTAAAAATATGCCTTCATCAATTTTGCAATAAAACTTGCCTAAACTATCTTTAGTGTTTAAATTATAACACTGACACCTAAAGACTCTATAATAACTAATTTTTGGTTTCTTTTCGTACCAAATTTCATAAGGGGATTTATCTTTTTATGCCTAATGTTAACTCCATTAATTATATGATATGTATATATGATATAGATGAATTTTATTATGTTTCTATATGTGAATTTACTTAAATTCATCCCTATTTTTGGTTTAGAAGTGCTCAATTTGGATTATTATGTGTTTAATGATAGTTTTAATATTTTAACACAAATTCTAGATCAAAGCATCGAGCTTTGGAGAGATTTGAATCACAAATTAAAGGGAGGTCTGCTATCCAAAATATCAACAGTGGTTTGGAAGAGCTAAATAGTGGTCTAAGCAGACTATTGTTGAAGCCTAAAGACTGCAACCCTAATAGCAGGTTAGAGAAGACCACTGTTAAGGTTACTGAATTGCCATTAAGTTTGATGACAATGAAAAATAAAAAGGGCAAATGAATCTTTATAGAATCGTAGGTTATACCCTAATTTGAAAGGGTATAAAAGCTAAAAAGAAAGGATAGATGTGACCTTTAAGCTGACATTTTCTATTTCCTTAAGCTTTCACCTTATTCTTACAATTTCCTTCATTTTCTTAGAGCTTTAGGTTAGGTTTTAATTCTATTTGGATTTCAATATATTTATTTAGTTGTTTTAGATAGTATTTCTCTTCATTTATAGTTGTTAGGTGTTTTTAATAATGTATTTTCATATTTTAATGTTCCATTATGTTTATATTAGATGTTTGATGGATTTTGAGCTTGAACTTCATGAACAATGTATGGATGCTTGATTTTAATTCAATGGAGCTTCATGAACAATGTATGGATACTTGATTTTAATTCAATGGATGGCTTTCTTTTCCAGTTTCAGCCTTGGTTTTAGTTATTTAAACTTCTGTTTTCTGTTATTTCAGTTCTGTATCTTTTGATTAATAGTTTTGTGGTGGATTAACTCTTTGTTTTCCTTTAATTTGTGATGTTTTTTTATTGGGTTTTCCCTTATAGTTGAAGTTTGTGCATTTTCTTAGTTTCTAGATTTTTTAATTTCAATTTTTATGGGTGTTATGCATTAGCTTGAATTAAGTTATTTGTTAGAGTAAAAACCTTACCTTTCCATTAGACTAGTGTTGAAGATCATTCTTCATTACATGCCTTATATTTTCTAGCATGTTTACATTAGATTTATTTTCTGTTTTTGTTATACTTAGCATGTATGGCTAGGTGTTTAAGGATTTAAAGGCATTTTAGGGATGATGGGCAATTATTAGTGAGAATGAAGTTGGGTTTTTGTTAAATTGGTGATTTTAGACTTAGGTTAGATTGGAACTTTGGTTTATTCTCGAGACTTAGGGATTATTAATAGGCTTGATTACCCATTTCATAATTCTTAATTTAATTGCTAGGATTAATTCTTTTGCTATGTAATAGTTATTAGTAATTTTCGTAAGTAGTGATAGGTTAATTAGTTTTGTAGGCAAACTTAACCAATTAATCCTGAGGTTCCAATGCTTTAGATAAACACTTTTGAGCTTATGTATTAGTGACTTAAGTTAGTCATTCCTTAACACCTAATTTTTCTTTACTATTAAACTATCTAAAGCTTACTAGATTACCTATATTAGAGGAATTAAGCATTCAAGAGCTTGTTTAGATCTATAGGCTAATATATTAGTTAAAATGCCTTTGTTTATATTTTAGGATTAGTGATTATCTTGGAATCCTTATGATACCTTCTACCTGATAGGGATGAATTTTATAGTATTTCTATATGTGTTACAATGCCATTTCATCCCTATTTGTTATTTAAATGCTTAATTTGTGTTCCTTTTGCGTTTACATGCATATTTGACCTTAAGGCACAGATACAAGTTGAAAAGGCTGTGTTTTGAGCAAACTTAGACTAAATTTGGAACTAAAATTGGTATGGAACCAATATTAGGACCTAGAACATCATTCTATGAGGTTCCACACCAAATTTCAAGGCCATATGACAAGCCATGAAGAGTTCACAAAGAAAAGATCAAGAAAAGCTTAGTTGAACTCTAGATTTTGTTCATGTGATTTTGGGGATGCATTAGGGGAACTTCAACAGCTTAGATTAATCTGAAAGAGCAAGATCATCATGTGAGGAACCTGTATACAAAATTTCATGGCAATCAGAGATGCGTAGGGGGACTTAATATAAAAATGGTGATTAGAGGTCAAAGTTGTCAAATCGCAGGGAGTTAAACGACAATACCTTGAAGATAAATGGCATCCATGCATCTCACTCTTTTAATTGCTCAAAACAACAAATTTTAAGTAAGAGGACATGCATGTGTGAGGCTTAGCTAGTGGAGGGGACAGTTGCACAAAAAGAAAACACAAAAAAGAAAAAGACAAGAGAGCGTGGAGACTTTGTGGAAAGCAACTTGAGGTGCTCTCATCTAATAATGGTGGGCTATCTTTGTCTTGTTCTCAACACATGGATCTACAACTTTCCTAAGCAAGATAGAAGTCTATCTTAGTGAGGAAGTGGTCAAAAATTGTAGCTTGGAGACCTTGCCAATGGAGAGAAGTCGAATGCATCCAAGACATAGAGAGGAGCTTCATCTAAGTTAACAATCACAACTACTCATCCTTTCACTTCTTTCTTGCTTTTTTTTTTCATTTTATGTTCTTCATTTGACATAGCTAAATTTGTTTCCTTTCAATTGATTTGTTTTACATCTATGTTTACCAAATATTGGATAGTTTTAGCCTTGGTTTTGTTATTCCTACTCTTGACCAAATGCTCAAAAGTTTAGCCAAAGTTTTGTTATTTGTCTTTTCTTTGCCGAATTTCATGTTTTACTTTGCTATGACCACTATTCTTCTTGTTTATTCTTCTTGAGTTTAATTTTTTTCATCCTTTATTCTTCTTGTTTGATCCTTTAGTCTTTGGAGGCAAGAGTGCTTTAGAAAACAACCTAGAAGGGTTATTTGAAAACCCCCTTTCATGTTAGACCCACGACCATGGCTCTAATGTGTGGACCTTGGCCCTGGCCTTGGGTCTCTTCCTAGCTTCTGCCTTTCCTTACTCTTTTAGCTATAAATTATTCCATATACCTCCAAATGAAATAAAATTCAACATGTGAACTCCTAACATGATAATATTTCACCTTATAAAACTTTATACCAATCTAAGCTTAGGAAGTGTGCCAAAGGCGTCCTCAAAATCACTTGTATCAAAACTAGTACTTTTTAGATCTTATCTTATTCATCTCTTGATATATCCTTCATGGCTTATCTTCCTAGCTTGAAAGTTGGTATGGAACTTCATAACATGATGCTATAAGTCCTCAAATTGAATCCACATCTCTTCTAGTTTGAAAAGTACCTAAAAAAGCTCACGAATTCCTACATAACACAAAAACTCGTCCAAAATAACATAAGTAACATTTTCTTCATAAATAAACCAAATATGCACCTAAATCATATGAAAATATCCTTAAAACCTTAGATAATCATTATAAAAACATGCTTAAAATATTTATAAATAAGGTGATATCAATTCTATTAATTGTAATTTCATCAAGAACATTCAAATTCTTAATAGTACCTACACATTTTAGGTATGACTTGATAGCTAAAATCCTAAGTTTAAGCTTGATTTTCATGTTAACTCTATACATATTTATGTTAAACTTCAAATATGATATTGTTTATGATGATTTTAGTATAAATGAATGTTTTTATATGTCTTGGTGGACGTTTTGAGGTATAAAAGGAGTTGTGGGATCAAAATATGGAAGAAAAATGACAATCTAGTGAATTCCACACCATACCTCAAGATTATGGCCAAGCCCTAAAAATTTCTAAGAGAAAATATCAAATCAGTAAACTTTCCAGCTTGTTCCATGTTGTGACCTTGAGCATGAGCTTAACTACCACTTCTTAGGATTTCTATATTTTATCTTATATTTATCTATAGATACAATGAATTTATTTTGATATTTATGTGAAAGAAATTTTAATTCCATATTAGATTTCATATATCTAGATTGAGAGATCATGTCTATGAATAGATCAATCTATAGGAAAACAAACTTGCATGGGGTTTTAAAGATATACTTGAATAAGTTTTTTGGGGTTAAGTGTGAATCTAACTAAAGAAATAGGATCCATAGATTATATTATTGATTCTAATTAAAGAATTAATTAAGAAGAGATTATGATTAATCAACCAAATAGATAGGGGTTATATAAATTAAAAGAGAGTATAATTCAATTTGCGAATCCTATGATCTAAGTGAATTTGGATAAAACTTTGAATCAAAGTTAAAAAATGAACACGTATATTTCACAAGGGAATTAATCAACTAGGTCATAGCATCATCATATACTTCTTTAATCTAGTGAATTGTATTGGAAATTATTAGTTAGTTGTTTAGGATAATTTTAGTTATTCATTAAATCAATTGCCAAATTGGATGGGTTAGATAATAGAGAAACAAAAAGTACTAGTAGTTAATTAGCAATCCCTATGGGACGACATCTGGACTCTTCTAAGCTATATTAAGATATGATATGTTCACTTCTGCATTAGATCTTGATATTTTTTAGTTTGATATTTGGATTTTATTTTATTTAAAACTTATAGGGTCACAAAAGAAACTGATCAAGTTTTTGGCATTACTACTGGTAAGATATTAGGAAATCCTAAATTTGTTAGTTTAACCATTTTTGTTTATTTATTATTTCTTAAAAACTTTTCATTTCTTGTTGTCTTGTTTATTTTTCAAATTTTTAGGTGGAGGTGCATTAATGTATGACTAGGAGTCAATCAACATATTTGCTCAAACTTGAGAGGGTTTTTCTATAGAAATTAAGGGAGAAGAATTTTAGAAGATTGGGATTGCTTGAAGTTTAGTTAATAAGTTTAGAAGACAACATGAATAAAGAGGTTGGCCACATAGCACTTTTGAAAATAGGGGATTTATCAAGACCTTCAATAGCAAGTATAAAATTAAGTATTAATAGACTAAAGGTGGAGGTGAATAACTTAGAGATAAAATCCCAAATGATTTAGATGCTCCATAATAATTTTAAATTTTAATGGATTATCGAATGAGGACTCAAATTCCCACATAGGAATTTTTTAGAATTCTATGACACTTTCAAGCTTAACTAAGTATTAAAAGAAGCCATCCATTTGAGGTTTCTTTCCTTTACATTAAGAGATAGAGAAAAATCATGGTTGAATTAAATCCTTGATATTTCATCATCACATTGAACCAATTGGAAAAGAAGTTCTTAACATGATACTTCCAACGTTTTAGATTAGCGAAGCTCTATAAAGATATTACTTCCTTCTAGTAGTAGGACTAAGAGAATATTTATGATGCATAGAGGAGATGGAAGAGGTGCTAAGGAAGTGCCCTCATCATGGTTTTAACTTAGGGACGTTGATACCAACATTCCACGGTAGTCTAAAATTTGCCACAAATTAATTAATTAATGCGTCTTCAAGAGGGACAATAAGTTTTAAGATGTCTAAAAAATTATAGGAGCTGATTGAAAACATTGCCATGAATACCTATCAATGGGGATCATAAGGCAAAGACCTAAACCAAGAATTAATATAATGATAGTGGCATTGACATTCTAACCATGAGTGTTAAGCACCAAGCTTTAGAGGATACACGGAGTAAGTGGATTATGTTGGTAATAGGCTCAATAAAAATAATTAATAGAGAAACATATACAATTTTAGGTGGAGATAATAATCAAGTGCACCAAGCCTAGAAGCCTTGATTATGAAATTCATTACTACATCTAAAGCTTGTTTCCAAAACATTAAAGCATTTATACATAGCTTTAGCTAAGATAATTAGTTAAGAGTATTTTTAAAGAGAAGTAAGGAATATCTCTAGTTAATAATAAACTTAAATCAATAGCACAAGTGAAAACCATAAACTTAAGAAGTGGAAAGAAGCTACATGAGGGTGAAAAAGTAAAAGAGAAAGCAAAAATTACAGCTAAAGAGAGATGGTTGAAGAGTAGAAGAAGGAAGAGAGGGATGGAGCAAAGAGAGAAGAGTCAAAGAAGAAAGTATGTGAGAATTTCATATCCATGTAGGCTATAGAAAGACCATCAAGAGGAACATTTTGGTAAGTTTTTATAGCTTTTTAAACAATTACATATTAGCATATCTTTTATATAAGTTCTTTCACAGATGCTGAAGCATCCTAAGTTCTTGAAGGATTATTTCAAATAAGAAGAAGTTTGAGGAATTGCCTATAGTAAAGCTAAATGAAGAGTTTTTGGTCATCCTTTAGAACAAACTACCTCAAAAGCTAAAAGGATCTATAGAGTTTTATGTTAGGGGTCAAATTCATAAGGTTTTTGGATGTTATTTGTTATATATTTACCGCTATTTATGTGATTAAATATTTAATTTATGTTTGGAAATGTTTAAATTACAGATTGATGTGAAGAATTGGAGATTTGAGCAAAAAGGAGGAAAACCAACCCAACTCTGGATCATTAACGGCACCCTCTTAGGGTCACGTTGATGGATGAACAGGGTGCCGTTGATGAGTTTAGCATGTGTCTAACAACAACAGTCACTGCTTATAAATGGCGTCATTGTACTTATAATCAGCCCGCAATTAATGAATGGTAGTAATAATTTTTGACTTGAATCTTCAACATTTATGACTATCTTCTTCCTCCACTTGTAGCTACACCTTCCTTATTTAAAAGGACCTCTCCTAGATGTCTAAGCACCCATATTTAGAGCCAAAAAACCTTAGTTTTAGTTAGTTCTTAGATAAAAGTAGTTTTTAGGTTATTTTTCTTTTTCAATCTTTTATAATTTGAGATTTTTAGGTTGTTTTCAATTCTAGTAGCTTGATGAATATGTTTTGAGTTAGAATACCATCTTGGAATGTGATTTGGTTCATTCTAAACTCTTAATTTCATGTACAGTTGTTGTTATTTTGAATTAATCAAAGTATTGTTGCTTAAGTTATATTTATTATGTTCTTTGATTAATTGTTGTGATTAATGTTTATTTTTAGTTAAGTTATCATGCTAATTCTATTTATGGATGATTAATTATGATAATTTATGATTAATACATGATTAGTGAGTTAATCTTTGTTTATTGAATGCTTAATGCTTGTCTTGAACTGATCCCTTAGGATATTACCCTCAGATAATCTAGGATATAACATTCTCTAACTAGGTTATTAGAAAAATCAATAAACAACATGGTTTAAATCATGAAATAACCAAAGATTTGATTAATGATGAGGGTGCTAGTCTTAAATTAAGATAATTTAGGACTAGACTTCTTGAACATTATGCCTATTACCTAAGTCTGAAACATAACCAAACTTTAGGATATGACCAATAGAGATAAGTCAATGTCTTAACCATATCGTTGCCTTAATTTAGTGAAGACCCTAAATTAAGAATCACTGATCTCTAAATCAATCATCACCCACCAAAGCTTAATTGAATAATTAGGAAACTTAATATTTGACTCTTTTAAAATTGATTGGAATTTTTCTAAGTCTTTTAGATTAGCTTTTAGTTATTTGTTTTCTTAAAATATAAATCTGAGTGTTCTTTAGATAATTATAATTTGATTGACCTAGTACTTACATCATATAAACTTCCTTGTGGGATCGATACTCATAGTCTTAAATATACTCCACTTTATTACTTGATTCGACTGGTACGCTTACCGAAAGTTGATCTCAAATTAATTGTTAAAATGTGCGTTGAAAGATAGATTAATTTGAGCAAATTTTGTATATGACCAATAGCAATCAAGTTTTTGGAGCCGTTGCTAGGGAAGTGAATTGTAATATTAAGGATATGTTAGTGTCAATTACTCTAAAGTTTGTTTTGTTGTTTGCGTTGTTTTCTTTATTTTTTATTTTTGTTTTAGGTTTCGTTTATTAGTTCTTTCTTTGATTTATTTTTGGTGTCATCTTTATTTGTGAGTTGGAGCATCTTTTCATAACTTAATTAATTTAACAAGAAGGCGTGGAGGCAAAATTATCATTGGCTTGATAACCAATTGTATGAGTCCGAAGTTCCAATTAATTGGGGCAATGACTGGACAAATCAATTTGAAAATTTTGAAATCTATAACCCTAAATATGAGGAATACTCTGATTACTCTTCGCGTAATTCTTCTTGTTTTGAACAACCTTCACATTTTCCTAGTCAACAGTATCCTGAGTGTATAGATGAGTGTATCTCTAGTTGGATGGATCATCCTAACTATTCGTTGCTCAATAAGGCTACATTCATTTCCCATTTAGAAAATCCTTCTTAGCTTGAACATAATTATAGAACCATGCAGCAAATTTTAGAATCAATTAGGAAAATTGATCATGTAGAGTCAATTGAGCTAGCAAGTGAGAATGGCAAGTCAGCATCAACTTTAGGTAACTCAATTTTCAACACTATTGACTGTGAGCATCATTTCTGGGTCATTGAAAGTACGATAGATGAAGAGTCCACTATAGCATCTGAGTTCTTAGATTTTATAGGTATTTTAGCTTTTGATTCGTGAGTAGAAGTTGAATACTTAGAATGTTTTCCAAAATGCTTTGAGTGTGTATGTGTGTGTGTGTGTTTTTTTTAATTATTTCTTATGTGTTTCTTTTGTTTCTGGTGCATTGAGCTTTTTTCCTTAATTTTTAGATTGCTGCAATTCACATCAACAGAGAGCTTTCATGATCATATCTTTATCTAGGTTTATTCGTTTCCTTTCTCTCGCATTTTATAATTTGTTTGTGATTTATGAACTTTGGGCAGAATGTTCAATTTAAGTGTGAGGGAAGGATATATGTCTTGAGCACACTTGAGTATTTATT